>CM021101.1:116219983-116510945 GCA_007115665.2 Sequoiadendron giganteum | reverse complement strand
GTGAGTGAGTGAGTGAGTGAGTGAGTGAGTGATTGAGAGAGACCTAAGAGAGGGAGAGGCGGTAGGAGAGAGAGAGTTGGGAGAGAGAAAGAGGGTGGGATGGTTAAGGGTGGAGGGTTAAATGTTTAAGGGTTAATGGTTTAGGGTTAAGGGTAGAGTGGATAGAGATAGAGGGAGTGACTAAGAGAGAGAGAGAATTGAGAGAGGGCAATAGACTTCTCTCTTTTTTTTCTCACCTCTCTCTCTCCATCCCTACCTCTCCCTCTATCTTTTCTTTCATATCTACTTCTCTCTACCTATTTGTCCCTCTATACCTATTTCTCTCTCCCTCCTTGCCTCCTCTCTCTCAATATCTCTACCTTCTTTCCCTCTCTCTCTCTCTCCTCTCTACCCTAAACCCTAAACCCTTAAAACCTCTACCCTCTACCCTTAACCCTCTACCCTCTATCTCTCTCCCACTCCCTCCCTCTCTCTCCCCCTCTCCCTCTCTCAGGTCTCTCTTTCTCACACACTCACTAACCCGCTCTATCTCTCTCCCCTCTACCCTAAACCCTAAACCCTAAACCCTTAACCCTTAAACCCTAAACCATTAAACCCTCTACCCTCTACCCTTAACCCTCCCTCCCTCTATCTCTCTCCCACTCCCTCCCTCTCTCTCTCTTTCAAGTCTCTCCATCCTACCCCCTCTCCCTCTCTTAGGTCTCTCTCTCAATCACTCAATCCATCTATCTTTGTCCCTCCCTCCTCTTCTCTCCTTATCTCTATCTCACTTCTGCCTCCATCTCTCCCTCCATACATCCCACCTTCTCTTCCCTAGTCCCTCAACCCTATGCCCTCAACCCTTAAACCCTAAAACCTTAAACCCTCTACCCTCTCTTTCTCAAGTCTCTCCCTCCTACCCCATCTCCCTCTCTCAAGTCTCTCTTTCTCAGTCACTCCCTCTATCTCTCCCCCCTCTACCCTTAACCCTTAAACCCTCTACCCTCTCTCTCTCTCAACCATCTCCCTCCTACACCCTCTCCCTCTCTCAAGTCTCTCTCTCTCACTCACTCACTCCTATGTCTCTTCCATCTACCCTTAGCCCTATACCCTTAAACTATCTACGCTCTACCCTCTATCTCTCTCCCACTCCCTCCATCCCTTTCTCTCTAAAGACTCTCCCTCCTACCCCCTCTCCCTCTCTCAGGTCTCTCTCTCACTCACTCCATCTCTCTCTCTCCCCTCTACCCTTAACCCTAAACCCTAAAACCTTAAACCTTCTACCCTCCCTCCCTCTATCTCTCTCCCACTCCCTCCATCTCTCTCTCTCTCAACCCTCTCCCTCCTACCCCATCTCCCTCTCTCAAGTATCTCTCTCTTAGTCACTTCCTTTGTCTCTCCCCTCTACCCTCTACCTAAAAGAGGGAAAGGGGTTAGGAGGGAGATACTTGAGAGAGAGAGGGAGGGAGTGGGAGAGAGATAGAGGGAGGCATGGTTAAGGGTAGAGGGTAGAGGGTAAAAGGGTTTAATGGTTTAGGTTTTAAGGGTTAACCTATAAAGGATTAAGGGTTAAGGGTAGAGGGGAGAAAGATAGAGGGAGTGAGTGAGTGAGAGAGAGAGACCTAAGAGAGGGATAGGCGGTAGGAGAGAGAGACTTGGGAGAGAGAAAGAGGGTGGGATGGTTAAGGGTAGAGGGTAGAGGGTTCAATGTTTAAGGGTTAAGGGTTTAGGGTTTAGGGTTAAGGGTAGAGGGGATAGAGATAGAGGGAGTGACTGAGAGAGAGAGAGAACCCTCTACCCTCCCCTCTACCCTCCCCTCTACTCTTAACCCTCTCTAGCTCTCTCCCCTCTACCCTTAACCCTTAAAACCCTCTACCCTCTATCTCTCTCCCACTCCCTCTCTCTCTTTCTCTCTCTATCTCACATCTCTCCCTCCTACCTGCTCTCCCTATCTCAAGTCTCTCTCTCTCACTCACTCCTATATCTCTCCGCTCTACCCTTAGCCATCTACCCTTAACCCTTAAACCCTTAAAATCTCTACCCTCTATCTCTCTCCTGCTCGCTCCCTCTCTCTCTCAAGACTCTCCCTCCTATCTGATTCTTCTTACTGATCCAAATGACATTCCCAGATTACTGTAATTGATTGAAGGGAGTTTTAATTCTTCTTTAAAGAATCAAATGAACCAAATCACATAGAAACAACAAATGTGCACTGATAAATTGAATATATACTTGATACTTCAATTTAAACAATCAAGAAACATCAGATTGGAGAGAATCAAATAATCACAAGAATTCAACAAACAATTGATGCTAGGATGAAATCACCAAATTAACAGTTTTTCATTATCTTCCTTGAAACTCATACATGCAACATAGCCTCCTCGAATGTCATCATTCTGAAAATATAGTACTTACAGCAGTCTATCCTATCCTAATTTTTGTTTTTTTTTTACAATAGATTTTCAAATCATATATACATTATAATCAAAGAGTCATGCCCCTTCATTTTTTGGTTATGACCGTTTGTATTTTATGGAAAAAATATTTGATTATATTGCCTTTATTGGAAAACAAATATTTAGACTATAGTTCAACTTTTAATTTTTCACTTTATTACTTATACCGCCCTTAACATTTCTTTTCCCGAGGCTTCACTTGTGTTTAGCGCTCTACCATGGGATTTGAATTTTCTACCCGTGGTATGGCGGTACCTAGCCCCATGTTGACCGTCATGGTCTCCATCATTGGTTACTGTGCTACCATGGTCTTTGCATTTGCTATCGGTGGTACCACGGTAACCGTTAGCCACTTCTCCCAACAGGTTTACCTCAGGCACCGCGGTCTTCGTTTTCACGGTTAAGGTACTGCGGTGTGACCGCTAGCCATTTCCTCCTATTTACCATGGTCATCACGGTCTTTAAGATAACCCTTTGTGGTACCGCGGTAAGATGTCCTGACTACTGTATCTTTGAAGACTTACCATCCACCGCGCTACCGTAGTGGGACCTTGACTACATTCTTTAACCGCTTATCACTGCCTTCATTGGTTGCTAACGGTTTGCCAGGCACGGTAAACACTTCATGCCCATTTTAAACTGCTACCGCTATACCGCAAGCCCCTTAGTGGGAGGCCATGATAAAGACTTATAGAGTGAAAATGAAAGGGGTGGTAAGGGTTACAAGTTATTTTTTGGCCCTTTTGAATGGCGGTAAAGCTAATTTTTTTATGAGAAGGTAATGAAATATAAGAAAATAAATGGGGACAAAGTGTAGAAGGTGGTTATTGACTTTTATGGGAAAGATAGTGAAAATGTAAGGCATGAATAAATAAAATATCTTAAGGTTTTGATGGATTTTCATGGAAAATAATAGGAAAATCCTAGGAATTCTTGTGGAAAATTTTAGTTCTAACACCCTTAACCCTTAACCCTAAACCCTTAACCCTTAAACCTAGACCCTCTACCCTCTACCTTTAACCCTCCCCCCCTCTATCTCTCTCTCTAGTTCAAAAAATTCAATAAAAATTTCATTAAAAAACCCTAAGGTTTTCCCATTTAAATTTAATATTTTTCATCAAAATATTAAATTTTTATTCATTTATACCCTATACTTTCCTTTACTGTCTAGATGGAATTAAATGGGGGGAATATGTGAGGGTGGATAATGACTTTTATGGGAAAGATCGTGAAAATCTAAGGAATGAACAAATAAAATACCTCATGGTTTTGATGGAAATTTATCGAAAATGATGAGTGGTTTTGCAAACCACTGCAAGAATCCAGAGTATCTTTGGTAGAGCAGACCAAGCAAATCAAGTGATGACAGATGGAGGGAATGAACAGATGAATAATATGAAAATGGAGCAAATGGAGAAGTGGAAAACCCTAAACTACTATGCATGGAAGATAATTTTTTAAAGAGGCATTGCTAAGAATTGTCCATGCAATGGGAATCCTTAATCCTTTGTACCTGCTTTGGTTTAAAAAATTAAACCATTAGGGATGGCCCCAGGCCACCTCAAAAAAAAAAACCTGCACTTTCCTCTGTCATAAACTTTGTTCTGAATAGAGCTCATCATATTTCTTTGGAAACTATCCATTCCACCTACCCTGCAATATGCACTGTCATTGAAAACCTTCAAGAAATCATTGTATTCAATCTAATTCATATTCATCTCATCAGTCTGCATTTCATTATTCTTACTATCATATGAAAATATGAATACTCCTTATGGCAATTGAAAACCTAAGGGATATTCAACAAAACATTCATATGCATGCTCACTGTCATATGTTGTTGAATGTGCCTGCAACTGCACTAAGACATGAAAATCTGAATACTCCTTATGGCAACCTGAAAACCTAAGGGATTAAGAGGGTATAGGGGTCAAGAGATTAGGGTTGAAGGGTTGAGGGTTGAGGGATTAAGAGGGTATGGGGGTTGAAAGATTAGGGTTTAAGGCTCTACCTATTATCCGCTCTATACCTATTTCTCTCTCCCTCCTTGCCTCCTCTCTCTCAATATATCTACCTTCTTTCCATCTCTACCTCTCTCTCTCTCTACCCTCCCTAAACCCTAAACACTTAAAACCCTCTACCCTCTACTCTTTATCTCTCTCCCACTCCCTCTCTCTCCCACTCCCACTCCCTCCCTCTCTCTCTCAATTCTCTCCCTGCTACCCCCTCTCCCTCTCTCAAGTCTCTCTCAACCCTCACCCCAATACCCTTTACTTTAAACCCAATACGCTCAAACCTTAAACCCTTAAACCCAAGTAAAATCTATACCCTAATCCCTCAACCCTCAACCCTTAATCCCTTGACCCTTAAACCCTCTACCCTCTACCCTCTACCCTCAACCCTCAACCCTCAACCTTCAACCCTCAACCCTTAACCCTCAACCCTCAACCCTCAACCCTCAACCCTCAACCCTTAAACCCTCTACCCTATAAATTAAACCCTCAACCCTCAATTATCAACCCCTGAACCTTAATACCTCAACCCTAGGTAGTTAGGGGAACATAGGTGAGATACAAAGTGATGAAGGGAGCGGTAGGTAAAAAAAGGGATAGGGGAGACAAATATAGGTAGAGAGGGTAGGAGATGTAGAGAGAGGAGAGATAGAGATAATTATAGAGGGGAGGGAGGGAAAAGTAGGGAGGAGGTGGAGGTGTTTGTGTGTGTGTGAGAGAGAGAGAGAGAGATGAGACACGGTTGAGATATAGTGATGGAGGGAGAAGTGGGTAAAGACAGGGGGAGGGGAGATAAAGATAAATATAGAGGGAAGGAGATGTAGAGAGAGATGATAGATAGAGAGAAGTGGAGAGTGGAGGTATGGTGGGTGAGGAAAGGAGGAGATTGAGGTGAGTGTGTGTGAGAGGGAGAGAGAGTGAGAGGAGAGAAAATGAGGGGATAGATGAAGGGGGAGAGAGAAATAGATTAGATAGGGAAGGGGGGAGAGATATAGAGTAGAGAGGGAAGGAGAGAGTAAGAGAGAAAGATGGGTGAGGGAGAGATTGGTAGGTAGTGGAGTGAGAGGTAGGTAGAGATGGAAGGAGAGAGGGATGGATAGGAGGGAGAGAGGGAAGGAGGGAGAGTGAGATGGAGAGAGTGGTGAGATAGAGAGTAGAGAGGTAAGGAGAGAGAAATAGGTATAGAGGGACTAGGTAGAGAGAACTAGAGAGGGAATCTTAGGTCTCTCAATCACTCACTCACTCCCTCTCTCTATCTTAGGTCTCTCTTTCTCACACACTCACTCAATCCCTCTATCTCTCTCCCCTCTACCCTAAACCCTAAACCCTAAACCCTTAACCCTTAAACCCTAAACCATTAAACCCTCTACCCTCTACCCTTAACCCTCCCTCCCTCTGTCTCTCTCCCACTCCCTCCCTCTCTCTCTCTTTCAAGTCTCTCCATACCACCCCCTCTCCCTCTCTCAGGTCTCTCTCTCACTCACTCAATCCATCTATCTCTCTCTCATCTCCCTTAAACTCTATACCCTCAAACCAATACCCTAAACCAATACCCTCAAACCAATACCCTAATCCCTCAACACTTAAAGCCTTAAACTCAATTAAAATCTTTACCTCTCTTTCTCCCCCTCTCTCTCTCCCTCTCTCTTCCTTTCACCCACTTTTTCTTTCTACTTCTCTCTATCTAACCTATCCCTCTATACATCTCTCTCTCTCTCCCCCCTCCTTCCATCTCAATCTCTCCACCTTCCTCCTTATTTCTCTAATTTTAAGCTCCATCACACATCTCTATCACCTATATCACTTCTCTCTTTCCCCTTCCCTCTCTACTCTATTTCTCTGTATCTCACCCCTCCTCTCTCTTATCTCTCTCACCTCTGTCTCTCCATCCCTACCTCTTCCTCCCTCTCTACTTCCCTCTATTTTTCTCTTTATCTCCTCCTCCCTCTATCTACCTAGACCTCTCTTTATTTTTTTCTCACCTCTCTCTCCATCCCTACCTCTCCCTATATCTCTCCTTTCATATCTACTTCTCTCTACCTAGTTGTCTCTCTATACCTATTTCTCTCTCCCTCCTTGCCTCCTCTCTCTCAATATCTCCACCTTCTTTCCCTGTCTAATTCTCTCTCTATCTCTTAGGTCTCTCACTCACCCACTCACTCACTCACTCACTCAATCTCTCTCCCCTCTACCCTTAACCCTAAACCCTAAACCCTAAAACCTTATCCCTTAAACCTGAAACCCTAGAAACCTCTATAATATACCCTTAACCCTCTACCCTCTATCTGTCTCCCACTCCATCCCTCCCTCTCTCTCTCTCTATCAAGTCTCTCCCTCCTACCCCCTCTCCCTCTGCTAGGTCTTTCTCTCACACACACTCACTCACTCCCTCTATCTCTCTCCACTCTACCCTAAATTCTAAATCCTCAACCTTTAAACCCTAAACCATTAAACCCTCTACCCTCTACCCTTAACCCTCCCTCCCTCTGTCTCTCTCCCACTCCATCCCTCTATCTCTCCATCTTACCCCCTCTCCCTCTCTTAGGTCTCTCTCACTCACTCAATCCATCTATCTCTCTCCCATATTCCTTAAACCCTATACCCTCAACCCAATACCCTAAACCATCAACCCTATACCTTCAATTCTCAACCATCTAACCTATACATTGGATCTTCAACCCTCATCTATCTTTGTCCCTCCCTCCTCTTCTCTCCTTATTTCTATCCCACTTCTCCCTCCATCTGTCTCTGTCTATCTCTGTCTACCTCTCCATCTCTCTCCATCTCTCTCAAGTATCTCCCTCCCACCCCCTCTCCCTCTCATGCCCTCTATCTCTCTCCCAATCTCTCTCTCAAGTCTCTCCCTCCCACACACTCTCCCTCCCTCTTTGTCTCTCAAGTGTCTCCCTTCTATCCCCTCTCCCTCTTTCAATCCTCTCTTTGTCTCTCTCACTCACTCCCTCTATCTCTCTCCCACATCCTCTCTCTCTCTCTCACTCCCTCTATATTTCTCCCTCTCTATCCCCCTCTCTCAGATATCTCCCTCCCAATCTCTCTCTCTCTCCCTCTATCTCATACCTAAGAGAGGGAGAGGCGGTAGGAGAGAGAGACTTGGGAGAGAGAAAGAGGGTGGGATGGTTAAGGGCAGAGGGTAGATGGTTCAATGTTTAAGGGTTAAGGGTTTAGGGTTTAGGGTCAAGGGTAGAGGGGATACAGATAGAGGGAGTGACTGAGAGAGAGAGAGAAATGATAGAGGGAGAGGGGGTAGGAGGGAGAGACTTGAGAGAGAGAGGGAAGGGAGATATATAGACTCTCCCTCATCCCCCTCTCTCTCAAGACTCTCCCTCCTACCCCATCTCTCTCTCGTAGGTCTCTCACTCACTCACACACTCCCTCTCTCTCTCTCTTCCTCTCTCTCTCCACTATACCCTCTACCCTTTACCCTCTATCTATCTCCAATTCCCTCCCTCCCTCTCTCTCTCTCTCAAGTCTCTCCCTCCTACTTCCTCTCCCTCTTTTAGGTCTCTCTCTCACTCATTCACTCCTTCTATCCCTCTACCCTCTACCCTCTATCGCTTTTCCACTCCCTCCCTCTCTCTCTCACTAACTCCCTATATCTCTCTCTCCTTTACCCTTAACTCTAAACCCTAAACCCTTAGCCCTTAAACCCTTAATCACTCTACCCTCTACCCTTAACTCTACCCTCTACTTCTCTTTATCTCCTCCCACCTCTATCTACCTAGACCTCTCTTTGTTTTTTTCTCACCTCTCTCTCCATCCCTACCTCTCCCTCTATCTCTGCTTTCATATCTACTTCTCTCTACCTATTTGTCCCTCTATACCTATTTCTCTCTCCCTCCTTGCCTCCTCTCTCTCAATATCTCTACCTTCTTTCCCTCTCTACTTCTCTCTCTCTCTCTATCTCTCTTTCTCTCATCTCTACCCTTAACCCTAAACCCTTAAACCATCTACCCTGTTAGAACCCAAAAAAAATTCATTAAAGAAACCTGAATGATTTTCCCTTTTGAACCTAAATTTTCCATCAATACCCTAAAGGATTTTATTCATTTATATCCATTAATTTTTTTATCTTTTCATATTATTTCATTTACCACCTTACCCCCATTTAATTTCTCATTATTTTCCTATCTTTTCCTTTAAAATTCATTTCTCCCCTTTCCAAAAATACTCATACATTTTATACCTCTACCGCTCCCTCAGTGATCACTTCATATCTTATTCACTGCCCAACTGCAGCTTCCCACAAACCAGCGTGCGGTATAGTGGTAAAGAGCAGTCAAGGGAACCCTTACCGTTGCACCGTGAAGGGTAATCTCGAGGGCCACGATAGAGTGGTAGAAGTTAGAAGGTGGCAGTAATGGTCAACAAAAACAATCAGTGGCTAAACGATTAGGCACAAAATGTTTACCGTGCCACCGTGCGTGGTCTAAACATAGACCGTGATATCATGGTGGTCAATAAGTCACTGGCGTGACAGCAGTGCAGACAGTCACCATGGTACCGCACACGGTGAGAATGGTGACTGTGGTGACTGTGGTAAACTGTCAGTGGAAGGTCAAGGCAGGCAGGAAGACGGCTACTGCAGTACCGCAGATAATCTATAGGGAGACCACGGTAGCGCGGTAACAGTCGGGAGAAGACCTTGATGGTTAAGACTGCCATATCGCCAGGTAGAAAGATAACGACTGCAGTATAGTGGTAAACACGATAAAGGCCGCATACAAAGTTTACTGCATTATCGCGGGTATAGATTTTATTGCGCGCAGTATAGCGGTGGTTGTTTGATGACCACTAGGTTGACCCTCTACCACACAACCGCAGACTGTTTGAAGGCTATCCGCGGTAAAGTAGTAGGGAGAAAAATTTAAAGTGTTTAGGGTAGTGGAATAGGATATAAGTCATTTTTTAGCCTTTTTGAATGGCGGTAAAGGAATTTGAATGATTTTGGATGGGAAAAATGATTTTTTATGGAAAAGATAGGAAAATATTCGATTCAAATAGGTAAAAGACCTTAGGATTTTCATGAAATTTTGGGTTCTAACAGGGTTAAGGGGAGAGGGGAGAGAGATAGAGGGAGTGAGTGAGTGAGTGAGAGAGAGATATATAGGTAGAGAGGGCAAAGAGATATAGAAAGAGGGGGAGGGAGAGAGGAGAGATAGAAAGATGGGGAGGGAGGGAGAGATAGAGAGAGTAGAGAGGGAGGAGAGAGATAAAGAGAGGTGATAGAGAGAGAATTAGAGAGGGAAAGAAGGTGGAGATATTGAGAGAGGGAGGATGCAAGGAGGGAGAGATAAATAGTTATAGAGGGACAACTAGGTAGAGAGAAGTAGATATGAAAGGAGATATATAGGGAGAGGTAGGGATGGAGAGAGAGGTGAGACAAAAATAGAGAGGTCTAGGTGGAGAGATGTGTGATGGAGCTGAAAAGTAGAGAGATAAGGAGGAACGTGGAGATATTGAGAGGGAAGGAGGGGGGAGAGAGAAATATGTATAGAGAGATAGGTTATATAGTGAGAAGTAGAGAGAAAAGGTGGGTGAAAGGAAGAGAGAGGGAGAGAAAGAGAGGTGAGATAGAGAGAACTATAAAGGGAAGGAGAGAGAGAGGGATATAGAGAAAATTAGAGATGGAATATTAGGTCTCTCACTCACTCACTCTCTCTCTCTCTCTCTCTCTCCCTCTATCTCTCTCCACTATACCTTTAACCTAAACCCTTAACCCTTAACCCTTAAACCCTAAACCCTTAAAATCTCTACCCTCTATCTCTCTCTAACTCCCTTCCCCTCTCCCTCTCTCTCTCTCAAGTCTCTCCCTCCTACCCTCTCTCCCTCTCTCAAGTCTCTCTCTCTCTCTCACTCTCTCTATCTATCTCCCCTCCATCATTTACCCTTAACCATTAAACCCTCTACCCTATAACCTTTACCCTCTATCTATCTCCAATTCCCTCCCTCCCTCTCTCTCTCTCTCTCAAGTCTCTCCCTCCTCCTTCCTCTCCCTCTTTTAAGTCTCTCTCACTCATTCACTCTTTCTATCTCTCTCCCCTCTACCTTCTACCCTCTACCATTAAATCTTAACCCTCTACCCTCTATCACTTTTCCACTCCATCCCTCTCTGTCTCTCTCACTAACTCCCTATATCTTTCTCTCCTTTACCCTTAACTCTAAATCCTAAACCCTTAGCCCTTAAATCCTTAAGCACTGTACCCTCTACCCTTAACTCTACCCTCTACTTCTCTTTATTTGCTCCCACCTTCTCTTCCCTAATACCTCAACTCTATACCCTCAACCCTTAAAACCTTAAACACTCAACCCTACACCCTAAAACCTCAACCCTCTACCCTTAAATCCTAAACCCTTAAAACCTCTACCATCTACCCTCAACCCAATACTATCAGCCCTAATCCCTCAACACTTAAACCCTTAAACCCAATTAAACTCTCTACCCTAATCCCTCTCTTAGTTTTGTCACTCACTCACTCCCTCTATCTCTCTCCCATTCCCTCTCTCTCCCACTCCCTCTCTCTCGCTCTCTCCCACTCCTTCTTTCTCCCTCTCTCTCTCCCTCTCTCAGATATCTCCCTCCCACTCTCTCTCTCCCTCTATCTCATTTATCTCCCCCACCCCCTCCATCTCTCTCGAATCCCTCTATCTTGAGTACTCCCTCTCCCCCAAGTACTCCCTCTCCCTCCCACACCCTCTCTATCTCTCAATTCTCTCTCTCTCACTCCTTGTATCTCTCCCATCCCTCTATCTCTCACTCCCTCTCTCTCCTCCTCTCTTAGGTATCTCCTTCCCACCCCCTCTCTCCCACTTTGTCTCCCTCTCCTTCTCTTTCGTGTCTCTCCCTCCCTCCCTCTCACTCTCTCTCTCTCTCTCTCTCTATAAATTAGGGTTTAAGGTTTAAGGGTTGAGGGTTGAGGTATTAAGAAGGTATGGGGGTTGATGGATTAGGGTTTAAGGGTTGAGGGTTGAGGGTTGAGGGTTGAGGGTTGAGGGTTGAGGTGAGGTTGAGTTGAGGAGTTGAGGTTGAGGGTTGAGGTTGAGGTTGAGGATAGAATTATAGGGGTTGAGGATTAGGGTTAAGGGTTGAGGGGTTGAGGGATTAAGAGATATGGGGACAGGGATTAGGGTTTTTAAGGGATTGAGGGTTGAGGTTGAGAATAGGAGGGTATGGGGGTTGAGGGATTAGGGTTTAAGGGTTAAGGGTTGAGGGTTGAGGGATTAAGAGGGTATGGGGGTTGATGGATTAGGGTTTAAGGTTTGAGGGTTGAGGGTTGAGGTATTAAGAGGGTATAGGGGTTGAGGGATTAGGATTTAAGTGTTGAGGGATTACGAGGATATGGGGGTTGAGGGATTAGGGTTTAAGGGTTGAGGGTTGAGGGGTGAGGGATTAGGAGGGTATGGGGTTTGAGTGATTAGGGTTTAAGGATTAAGGTTTGAGGGTTGAGGGATTATGAGGGTATGGGGGTTGATGGATTAGGGTTTAAGGATTGAGGGTCGAGGGTTGAGGGATTAGGAGGGTATGGAGGTTGAGGGATTAGGGTTTAAGGGTTAAGGGTTGAGGCTTGGGGGTTTAGGATGACCTCTCTCTCTCACTCACTCCCTCTATCTCTAACAGTGGCTCATATTGGGGATGAGTTATTTTTCAAACCACTACAAGAATTGAGAGTATATTTGGTAGAGCAGACCAAGAAAAGCCATGAAAATGAAGGTAATGACAGATGGAGGGAATGAACATAGGAATAATATGAAAATGGAGCAAATGGGGAAGTGGAAAACCCTAAACTACTATGCATGGAAGATAATTTTTTAAAGAGGCACTGCTAAGAATTGTCCATGCACTGGAAATCCTTAATCCTCTGTACTTTCTATGGTTTAAAAAATTAAACCATTAGGGATGACCCCAGGCCACCTCAAAAAGAAAAACCTGCACTTTCCTCTATCATAAACTTTGTTCTGAATAGAGCTCATCAGATTTCTTTTGAAACTATCCATTCCACCTACCCTATAATATGCACTCTCATTGAAAACCTTCAGGAAATCATTGTATTCAATTTGATTCATATTCATCTCATCAGTCTGCATTTCATTATTCTTACTATCATATGAAAAATATTTGTCCTCTTCAGCATACAAAGTGTACCCAAATTCGACAAAACATTCATAGGCATGCTCATTGTCATATGTTGTTGAATGTGCCTGCAACTGCACTGGGACCTGAAAATCTGAATAATCCTTATGAAAACCTAAAAATATGAGGGGTTAAGAGGGTATAGGGGTCAAGGGATTAGGGTTGAATGGTTGAGGGTTGAGGGATTAAGAGGGTAAGGGGTTTAGGGATTAGGGTTTAAGGGTTGAGGGTATGGGGGTTGAGGGATTAAGAGGGTATAGGGGTCAAGGGATTAGGGTTGAAGTGTTGAGGGATTAAGAGGGTATGGGGGTCGAGGGATTAGGGTTGAAGGGTTGAGGGATTAAGAGGGTATGGGGGTCAAGGGATTAGGGTTGAAGGGTTGAGGGTTGAGGGATTAAGAGGGTATGGGGGTTGAGGGATTAGGGTTTAAGGGTCTACCTATTTGTCCCTCTATATCTATTTCTCTCTCCCTCCTTGCCTCCTCTCTCTCAATATCTCTACCTTCTTTCCCCCTCTACCTCTCTCTCTCTCTCTACCCTTAACCCTAAACCCTAAAAACATAAAACCCTCTACCCTCTACCCACTATCTCTCTCCCACTCCCTCTCCCTCTCTCTCTCTCCATTATCTCCTTGCTACCCACTCTCCCTCTCTCAAGTCTCTCTCTCTCTCTCTCACTCACTCACTCCTATGTCTCTCCCCTCTATCCGTATCCCTCTACCCCTAACCCTTAAACCCTCTACCCTCAACCCTTAACCATCTACCCTTAACCCTCTACCCTCTATCTCTCTCCCACTCCCTCCTTCACTCTCTCTATCAAGACTCTCCCTCCCACCCCTCTCCCTATCTCAGCTCTCTCTCTCTCACTCACTCCCTCTATCTCTCTCCCCTCTCCCCTAAACCCTAAAACCTTAACCCTTAAACTTTAAACCCTTAAACCCTCTACCCTCTACCCTTAATTTTTTAACATCTATCTCTCTCCTACTTCATCCCTCTCTCTCTCAAGAATCTCCCTCCATCTCTCCCTCCCTCCATCTCACCTTCTCTTCCGTAATCCCTCAACCCTTAATACCTTGAACACTCAACCCTATACCCTAAACCTTCAACCCTCAACCCTTAAATCCTAAACCTCTAAACCCTCTACCCTGTACCCTCAACCCAATACCCTCAACCCTAATCCCTCAACCCTTAAACCCTTAAACCCAATTAAAATCTCTACCCTAATCCCTAAACCCTTAACCCTTAAACCCTCATCCCTCAATCCTCTACCTTCAATCCTAAACCCTTAACCCTAAAACATAAACCCCTATACCTTGTACCCTATATGTTGGACCTTGAACCCTAATCCATCAACCCTATACCCTCATCCTTCAAATATTGACCCTCAACCCTTAAACCCTAAACCATTAAACCCTTAACCCTCAATCCTCAACCCTAAACCCTTAATCCCTTAATCCTCAACCCTTAAACCCTAAACCCTGAACCCTTATACCCTAAACCCTCTACCCTCAACCCTCAACCCTAAACCCTTAAACCTTCTACCCTCTACCCTCTACCCTCTACCCTCTACCCAATACCCTAAACCATCAATCGTATACCATAAATTCTCAACCCTCTATCCTATACATTAGATTCTCAACCCTCATATATCTCTATCCCTTTCTCCTATTCTCTCCTCTCTATCTCACTTCTCCCTCCATCTCTCCCTCCATCCTTCCCTCCCTCTCTACCCTAATCCCTCAACCCAATACCCTCAACCCTTAAACCCTTAAACACTCAACCCTCACCCTGATACCCTCTACCCTAAACCCAATACCCTCTACCATCAACCCAATACCCTCAACCCTTAAACCCTTAAACCCAAGTAAACTCTATACCCTAATCCCTCAATCATCAACCCTTAATCCCTTGACCCTTAAACCCTCAACCCTCAACCCTCTACCCTCTACCATATACCCTATACCCTCAACCCTCAACCCTCAACCCTCAACCCTCAACCCTCAACCCTTAAACACTCTACCCTCTACCCTCTACCCTATATATTAAACCCTCAACCCTCAATTATCAACCCTTGACCCTTAATACCTCAACCCTAGGTAGGTAGGGGAACATAGGTGAGATACAGAGTGATGATGAAGCGAGAGGTAGGAAAAAAAAGGGATAGGGGAGATAAATATAGGTAGAGAGGGTAGGAGATGTAGAGAGAGGAGAGATAGAGATAATTAGAGAGGGGAGGGGGGGTTAAGTAGGGAGGAGATAGAGGTTGTGTGTGTGTGTGTGAGAGAGAGAGAGAGAGAGAGGAGACACGATTGAGATATAGAGTGATGGAGGGAGAAGTGGGTAAAGAGAGGGAGAGGGGAGATAAAGATAAATATAGAGGGAAGGAGATGTAGAGAGAGATGATAGATAGAGAGAGGAAAGGAGGAGATAGAGGCGAGTGTGTGTGAGAGGGAGAGAGAGTTAGAGGAGAGAAAATGACAGGACAGAGGAAGGGGGAGAGAGAGAAATAGATTAGAGAGGGAAGGGGGGAGAGATATAGAGTAGAGAGGGAAGGAGAGAGTAAGAGAGAAAGATGGGTGAGGGAGAGAGTGGTAGGTAGTGGAGTGAGAGGTAGGTAGAGAGGGACGAAGAGAGGGATGGATAGGAGGGAGAGAGGGAAGGAGGGAGAGTGAGATGGAGAGAGTGGTGAGATAGAGATTAGAGAAGTAATGAGAGAATGAGAAATAGAGATAAAGAGAGAGAGGGAGGTTGGAGGGAGGGAGAGGTAGAAAGGGATAAGTGATACATAGAGAGGGAATGAGGGAAAGTGAGATAGAGAGAGAATGGTGATTTAGAGAGGAGGGAGTGAGAGGGAAGGAGGGAAACTCAGAGAGAGGGAATAGTGATTTAGAGAGGAGGGGGTGATAGGTAGAGATAGATATAATGGTGAGATAGAGAGGAGAGAGTGAGAGAGAAAGAGAGGGATGGAGAGACAGAGAGAGGTAGGTAGAGGAACGGAGAGGAGAGATAGAGAGTAGAGAGGGAAAGAGGTAGGGAAGGAGGCATAAGTGAGATAGAGAGGGATGGAGAGAGAGTGATGGAGGGAGAGGTATGCATAGAGAAGGAAAGTGAGAGGAGAGATAAAGAGTACAGAGGGGAGGGATAGGTAGGGAGATAGAGGTGTGTGTGTGAGTGAGAGAGAGAGAGAATGGTGAGATAGAGAAAAAGATTAATTGAGAGAGAAAGAGGGGGAGGGAAGGAGGGGCAATAGTGAGAGAGATTGGGAGGAGAGACAAAAAGAAGTGGAGGGAGGGTGAGGTCGAGAGAGGGAGGGAGAGGAGAGATAGAGAGAAGTAGAGAGGGAAGGATGGAGGGAGGGAGTGTTAGCGAGGGAGATAGAGGTTTGTGTGAGAGAGAGAGAGATAGAGAGAGTGGTGAGATAGAGAGGGGAGAGTGAGAGGGAGGGAGAGAGAATTATGAGATAGAGAGGAGAGAGTTAGAGAGAAAGTGGGGGAAGAGAGGGATAAAGAGTAAGAGAGAGATTTAGGTAGAGGGAGGGAGAGGAGAGATATCGAGTAGAGAGGGAAAGAGGGAAAGAGGTAGGGAGGGAGACATAAGTGAGATACAAAGTAATGGAGGGAGAGGTGGTAAAGAGAGAGAGAGAGGGGAGGGGGGATGCAGATGTAGGGAGGAGATATAGGGGTGTGAGAGAGAGAGAGGGGATTGAGAGAGAGCAAAGGAGAGAGAGAGAGGGAGTGGAGAGATAGAGAGTAGAGATAAGAAGAGAGAAAGTTGATACAATTTTCTGACTAATAAAATTTGACCTCTTGATTACTAAAATTTGAATTGCTGATTACTGAAATTTGACGAAGTCTGAAATTTTTAAGATCTTCCAAAAACTAGAATTTGCATTATAATTCCTAGAGATCTGAAACCACTCTCAAGCATCCTGCCTATATACATGTAATATAACTTAAAGTATAAGAACATGTATATAGTTTCCTTGGAAGAGAAAGTGAAAATAAAAGAGTTTAGAAAAATGCATTCCAAAATTCATTGCAAAAAGAAAGAGAACTCACACTTTTTCACGGATTGCAAAATTCAAGCCATTTGGCGCTCGCCAAATGGTAAGGCCATTTGGAGAGTGCCAAATGGTAAAGCCATTTGGAGAGCGCCAAATTTGGCGAGTGCAATATGGCCTATTACGGGTTTTTTTTGTAATTTGACATCAAAATTGTGTCACGGATTGGTGCACTTATCCACATATCTAGTTGTAAGTTTTTAAATAAGAGATCAAGTGTTTTTTTGTGGTTGGTTTGGGAAAGGTTCCTTCTTTTAAGTAATTGAATATTGGTGTGTACCATTCACTAGAGAATTCAATATTGGTCACTAACACTCTAGTTATCTTTTCATCTATCAAAGTTTTTGCAATTGTATGCTCTACAAATGTGATGTCAATAGAAGAATCTTGAGGAGACACAAGGGAAGATACAATTTCCATTGCATCTACATGTCGATTATCCTTTTGCAAAATATTATCAATAGATATGATTCAAATAATTATAGAAATTTCATTATAAGGTCTTTATATTGGGATAAATTATCATGCTTCCCTTGATATGATCCATTTACTTGTTTAATCAACAATTTAGAATCACCAAATAAATGAATGTGTTGAACACCTAAGGATAAGGTTGCACGTATTCTAGCAATTAGGGCCTCATATTTTGTAGTGTTATTTGTGCATAGGAAGTTTAAACAATAAGATAAGGGAATAGGATTTCTTGAAGGTGGTATTAATATAACCCCTTGTCTATAGCTAGTTCGACACTTAGAACCCTCAAAATACAATTCCCATGCTTCCTTTTCAGTTGTCAAAACAGTTTCATCAAGGAACAAGTCATGATCAGGTGATGTTATTGGTGAAGGAGCACTAACTAAATGGTCGGTAAAGGATTTTCCTTTTATTGCCTTTTGAGGAATAAATTTAAGATCAAATTTAGTTAACATAATTCATTTAGCTAAACATTAGGAAAATTTGTTTTAGCAAAAAGGTGCTTCAAAGGATAAAACTTTGTAACAACATGCAATTATGCATTTAAAAAATGGTTTCTCAATTTACTAGTAACAAACATAAGAGCCAAACATTATTTTTCTATTATTGTATATCAAGTTTCATAATCAATTAAAGTCTGGCTAATGTGATAAACATGATTCTTTTTTCCATTTTCATCTTGTTGATCCAATAATACTACTCAAGCATGAGTGTATGCTAATATGTAAAGAATGAATGGTTTTCCTTAAATAGCAAGTCACAATATGGGAGGATTAGCTAGATAGTCTTTAAATTTTTAAAATCTTATTTACAATCCTCATTTCATTTAAATTTGTATTCCTTCTTAAGAATTTGGGTAAAGGGGAGAGTTTGATCTACCAATGATGGCACAAAATGATGGGTTACTTGAATCTTTCCTTGTAAACTATACAATAAAGAAACATTTTTAGGTGGCATATTTATGATAGCATCAATATTTTTTGTCTCCACCTCAATGCCTCTATGTGATAGGATAAAACCCAAAAAATTTCCACTATCCACACAAAAGACACATTTCTTTGGGTTTAATCTCATGTTGTACTTACAAATTCTTTCAAAGATCTTACGAAGGATTGTGACATGATCTTGAAAAGTTAAATATTTAGCCAAAATATCATCAACATAGTCTTCCAAAATGTTGTGGATGAAATCATGAAATATTAGTGTCATAGCTCTTTGATATGTTGTCCCAGCATTCTTTAATCCAAAAGGCATAACAACCCAACAAAATATTCCCCAAGGTGTAGTAAAAGTTTATATTCATCTTGAGGGTTGATGAAAATTTGGTTATACCTTGAAAACCCATCCATGAATGACGATAAAGCATGGCTCATGGTTGAATACAATATCAAATGTCAATATTAGGAAGGGGAAAGCCATCTTTAATGATGCTTTATTTAAATCATCAAAAACCATACACATCATAATATGATTATCAGGTTTTTCCACCACTAATATATTAGATATCCATGGTGAATAATCAATTGGATTAATGAAACCAACATCCAAGAGTTTTTCAATTTTAGTTTTAACCAACAAGGCTATCTTAGGATTCATCTTGAGCATATTTTCTCTTACCACTTTAGCATATTTCTCAAGAACAATATTATGTGTGACTATCTTAGCGTCAATACCCAACATGTATCTAAATAAATCCAAGAAAAGATTTCAAGAAAGTCGTGTAGTAATGTTGCATGATCTTCTTTTTCTTCATGATCGATACATTTTCCTTTTTGAATCACCTTCTCTTCATTAGATGTATCTATTGGTATGTTGATTGCATCTCCCATAATTAATGTACTTTTATTTGGAATTTCAAGGATTTGTTCATCATCTTATTTTTCAATATCACTTGTTTTCTTTTATTTACCAAACTATCCTTTGTTGTTTAAGGTTCAAGTGAATCTTCATTTGTGGTGATGAGTTGGTAAATTATCATAAACTCACAAAATTTCTACTAAAGCTTCATCATGTTGAAAATAATCCAATGGTTCATCATTACTTGTGGTATCTATTAAGTCAGGATGCTTCGATGTGAGAGTTGTCTTTGAAGAATCTTGCATGAGTAGAGATATTGAGTGAAGGATTTTTCGATTCTTTGAAAGGAAAATATCCAAGACCACTTTTGTTTCTTGTATAATTAGCTCTGTAGGGACATGACTTCCTTGTTCATTCATGCCACATCCTTTTCCATTATAGCCATTTTGTTTCAAGAGTTTATATCCTCTTCCATATAGAGTTCCATTGCTTTTGAGGATGGTGTTTTTTCATGATCAAGCTCATCATAATTTTTCATGTAATTTACATGTCCTCTTCTTTGTTAAAAATTTTCAACTTGGATGCATGTGACGATAATTCCTCATGTTGTGTTGCCATTACCATTGTTTCTTTATCCTTTTTGATTCTTTCTTTATGATCAATATTATACTGTTTCATGAATGTAGGTGTAAAATCCAATGAACCCCAATCATCCAATAGTTTCGTGATTGATGAAAAACACTTCTCTTGTTTTTCCTCTTGCACGGGTTTAGCTTTTGAATTTGGTATCAATGTTCTCAAAGGAATTTTAATTCCTTTTTCAATTTGTAAATAATTGTCTAATTGAAGATTAGCTTTGATTGTGTACACCTTTTTTTGATAGGTATACTTCATTAAAAATTTAAGTGTTGAAGGGACTCCATTCATTTCATGAATCCAAGGTCTTCCTAAGAGAAGATTGTATGAGAATTTTTGAGGCATAACATGAATAGGAGTTTGCAATGTTATCTTACTGACTCTAATAGGTAATGTTATCACACCAAGCCATTGTTTTCCCACATTATCAAATCCACTGATAGATAAAGTATCTGGTTGAAATTGACTCTTGTCCACTCCAATATTATTTAGAAGGCAGACACTACAAACACTAAGTGTTGAACCATTATCAATGAGAGTACATTTTACTCTAGTCTTGTTATTAATAACCATTATGATCAAAGTCTTATATTGTTTTTACACTTCTAATGAAGGTAAATCATCTTGATGGAAGACAATGTCTATGTTGACCAAATTTATACCTTGAATTAGGGATACCACATCATTTGGTTGTACACTAGGATGGACCACAACTTGTTGCAAATAAATTTTAAGCAAGCTATTATAATTAGGTGATGCTTGAATGATATCCCATAAATAAATCTTAGCAAGAGTGATTTTAAGTTGTTCCACAAGATCATAGTGCTTTCCATTGTGTGAAGGAAAATAAGGAGAACTACAAAAACAAAGTTGAGGTAATGGTAATGAATTTGTTATGGTTTGTGGTTGCCTATTATTCATTGTATTATATGTGTGAGAAATTGTACAATAACTCGGTTGCTACAAAAAAAAAAAATTGATTGAGGAAAAAATGGGTTTTACAGGGACCCGAAACCACAAAGTTTACAAACCAATAAAAGATAGATCAAAATAAAGTCCAGGAAAAGATAGGCTACACACCATAGATAAACAGGAAAGAACAATAGCCACCAGAAAAACCCAGCAAAAGGATAATAAAAAACCAACAACAACAGTAACACAACCAAACTTAACCTAGAGACTTTAAGGTCTCTGCCACTTTCGTTTCCAGGATGTCCAAATCCTAAGCCACCATCTTCAGATCTTGGGTCTCTAGAGGCATTGTATCCAATATTTTCTTCATGTTTTCTCTAGTTCTCTTTGAAGGGCCCAATTCCTCCTCCTTGTTTCTATTCTTGGCAACATCCAAATCCACAATCAGAAGACCCTACTAAGTGTTGTTCATTTTTTCTACCAAAGCTCTCAAGACAATAGAGTTGTTTTTGAAAATTCTATGGTTGTGTTCAATAGTGTCTTTCAAGGCTTCCCTGATCTTATCAATCTCTTTTCCAAGGTTCTCGCCTTCCTTCTTAAGGTTTTTAGTGAATTTTACCTCTTTCTGGAGGTAATCAGCCATGGCCATCTTCTCGTACATAGTCCATAAAGCTTCAGTCGAGTTCTGCTCTGCCACTTTAGCTTCCAGGATTTCCATTTTACTTGTGATAGCTTTGTTTTTAAGATTTATTTCCTTACTTTCATGAAAGGCCCACTTCAAAATTTTAGAATTATCAATCGCTCCCTTTCTATCCAGAGAAAGGATGTCACCATAAAATTCCCTTTCTAGTTCAAAAGCAGGGTCATCAAGATTCAGGTCCACGTGAGGGCTAGGCCTATCATCTTTATCAATAGAGTGGAAAGAGGTAGAGGAGACCTCCTTACTAGAAGGTTCCACAATGTCATCATTCGGAGAATCCTCCAAGTAGGCCACCCATTTTTCCACAGGGGGTTCATCCCTTATCTTGTCCTTCGACACAAACGCTTCGAGATGAAATTTTTGAGGATAATATTTTTTATTTGAGGGCTTAGCATAAGGGGAATTCTTCCTTTTTTTACAAGGAGGAGTAATCTCTTCCACCCAATCTGGGTTTGAACCCTTGATATCCTCAGGCGAGCTAGACTCTATGTCATAACCCTCCGAGGCCGAGGCAATGATGGGGGAAAATTTGTCACTAGTGAGTTTCCATGCAAAATTTAGGATAGCCCCTAGAGGTTTTGGTTTGTGTTTAGGTGGTTGTTGTGAAGGTGGGTAGATGATAAGTTAAGGTGTCATTTTATTAACTTCCTTTTGTTTTAGTTTGTTATGAAACTTGTGAGATAAAATCCTCAAGGGCTTCATCTAACATGTCAAAGTCATCACTACTAAAGGGCTTGAAGGATATATCAACTTTTCAAATAAGGTCTGACATGATCAGATAACTATGCTTTCTCTAAGGTTTATCATTTACTTTATGGGTTTTTGATAAATGTTCTGGGATAGTTTATGGTTTTCAGTGTTTGTAAAATGAAAACTAATCTATCTAAACTATGCAATGTAAAAAAAAAAAAAAATGGTCCATAGATTTGAAATAATCTAATTAATATTGAAAAATAAAAAATATTTTTCAAGTTTCTTCAATATTTCATCAAAAGAACAAATTTTTTTAATGTTTAGATCAAACTATTTCAGAATTTCAAATTCTAGTTTTAATAGTCGAAACAAAAAGAAGGAACATAGACAAAAACACACCCAAAATATTGGCAGGAAACCTCTACAGGGATAGATTCACCCAAGGGTAATGGGTCCTTACTTAGGGTTGTAAAAAATGAAAATACAATGTACAAACTACTGTTTATATTTATTGTTTTAGGTTGTAGAATGTTCTTCTATGGCACACTTTCTAGACTTTTTTTTATCTAAATGAAAATTCAATTTGATGAAAAACAACAATGAAAGACATTATTATGTATACTATTATGAAAAATGAATGCAATATATATGTAATATTTTTGGATTTTTGAGATTTTAAATGATGTAAAATGAAATTTTAAAACCCTATATGAAATGTAAACTAATGCAATTTTGAAATCCTAAATGAGATGTAAGAGTAACTAATGAAAATCCTAGATCTACAGTTTGAAGGATTTCTAATTTCAGAAAGCTTATAGTGTAGGAATGTTAGGTTAATGAAAATGAAACATAGGAAAATGTAAGATTTGGGTGTGTGAAGGGGTTCGATATGTGATGTTTATCAATATGGAGTGGTCTAACACACTTACACTTTTCCTAATTTCATTAGAAAAAGATATCTCCCAAGGATAGGATTGACTTTCAACTTTGAGGTGACTCAACCCTATTAGGAAGGTCCACTATTTTCTTATGAAAAATGATCAATTGGATGTTTTGGGAGATAAGTTTAAATGCATTAACAAACTCAATTGCATGACCTAACACTTGAAATTCTAAATATTATGAAATTATAAATGGAAATAGTAAGTTACACATAGATCTAAGGAAGGAAAAATGGTGTGTGCACCTAGCCTAGAAACTAGGTTTTGCACTCTGTAACATGACTCATTGACCAAATGGAAAATGGGTCCTTATGTCCCTTTTATGAAAATTAAAAAGATTAATTTGTAGCCATCCATCTGCATTGTACTCCTTTACTTGAAAATATTGACTTCAAAATCTAGATGTGTAGCAAATATACAAAATAAAATATTGTTTTATGTGTATATAGATTTTCCTTAGTCAAACACAAAGTTTGGTAATTAAACCTTGATGAATGATATAGATATGATAAATGGTAGTGTTTGCAAGCCCTAACCTTAAATACATCTAAGGTTGTTATAAGCCAATATAGAAATAAACCCTACTCAATTGCATTAGAGCATGATTCCTATATGAAAATGATAAATGATAAAGATCCAGTTAGGGAGAAGTAAAATCACCCTAATAAATCTAAAATATGATAATAACTTGTTGTAGGTAGCTTAGTATAATGAATTTTGAAGATGGGATCACTAGTAGGAAAGAATTCACTAGGTTAAGAAAAATGGCCAAATGCATCTCCCAAACTTAGAGTCCATCATGATCCACCATAGGAATCAACCATCAATCATGAATAATGCTTGATTAAATATTTTTAAAAATGAGCTCGAAGACCTAAAAATACAATAAATTGTTACTCCAAAAGTTCAACTTTGTTGGCTTTCTTTCTTTTGAATCTCTTCTTGATCTCCTAATCTCTTCTCTCTTGATGTTCTAGTTTGAAAATGATAAAAAGAATAGGCTTTATAGGCTTATTTTCTAATTTTATAAATATTAGATCTTGATAGTTGACATTTGAAACTTGAATCTAGGACTTTAAAGTGCCACATAAAACATCTTTAAATTTTGGTTTTGGGACTTAAAGGGGACCCATTTTCCCAAGGATGAATGGGTTCTGACCTAAAAGTCCAAGACAATTTGTTTCAAGGTCATTAAATAATTAAATGCATTTATTCTTGAAATGCATGTTGCAATGTCAGAAAACGATAAAAATAGGCCTTGTGATGCATAATAAATGGAATTAAGGTCCTATTTATGAAAGGAAAAAGTGCATAAATGTAAGGTCGCTAAAATAGGTCCAAACTAAGTGTGAAATTGTACTATCACCTAGGAGTACAATTTTCCACACTACAATTCTAATAAAGTTATGAATGCTCATATTATCTATTAGAACCATTGTCTCTTTTATTTTCATATATCCAATGAATTTAAGAATTTGCAATGAAAAGAGTCCAATGAAAAAATGAATATAATTGTAGAAATAGTAGTGTACTATTATCCAACATTTGAAACAAGTCCAAGCAAGTCCATAATAAAATAAAATAAAAAAGGAACCTAAATAATGAATATTTTTAGGAAAGCCAATCTTCTTATTCATATATTTTTTCTTTATCTTCATAAGGAATCATGAGAGAATCAATAAGATAGAAGCATTACATAGTACATTTGTGACCATTTAATTATTTTTACAATAATTTTAACATAGTCCCTTAGCATTTTTATTTTAAATTTCTTCATGAGAAATTTTATGAAGCTTGTGGAGTTTAATTCTTTTATTGATATCCCCTTGTTAGTTTGAAAGAGGAGGGGTATTTGGCTAGTTTGCATTGAGATTATACTTTATTTCCTACAAGACATACCAAGTTTAGATCATCATAATAGGAATCTTGTTTCCACGTGAGAACCTCTAATGAATGATCTTCCTTGAGACCAATAATAGAATAACTCCAAGAAAATGATAAATCCAAGTCACCTATTTGATTAGATAATTTCTCAAACTCACTAATATTCCTCCACTAAATGTGTCTAATGTAGTTTAGTGAGATCATTAAAAAGGTTATTATAGGTTATTTTAAATTACATGGTTTAGGTGGCTAGACCTTGAAATATGGTACTGGTCTTTTAATGTTGCAATCTCCTAAGACATTTCGTGGCATCTACAAATTAAAATCAACTTTACTTATCTATCTTGGTCCACTTGTGTGTGGAATTTAATGTATTACATTTCTCATGTTTAAACTAGACATTACCATGAAGATCATCCAAATCTTTAAGTTAGTATGTCTATTTAATAATTGAAGGAGAATTATCCATTTATAGTTCTCTAGGTGCTTTGGCACACAAGTATCTATAAGTACACTATCGAGATCACCCTCCCAAGTTTCATAGTGCTTGAAGTGTAGTGGAGAAAGAGTTTATATAAATCTCTCATTCATTGGCCAAATCTCTCCTTGAATCTGACCATTAGGCCTGACTAGTACCACCTTTAGGATTCAAGTTGATTTCATATTTGGGAACCAACAAGGGGCATCATTGGTATCCACCTGATTGACCTCTATGGCCTCTATAGTATCCTTCTTTGTAAAATTATCAAAATTTCATAATTAACACTTATGTATTCTTAGCTTCTTTAGTGAAGATAATTTTTGCAAAAAATCAACTCACTAAAGTGGGGGAAAGATATAGTGTCGTGAAATTGCACCCTATGGAAATTTCACACTTGTGCATTAAGGCCCACCTTATTTATGTAAAAAACCCTTATGTTAGAATTTCATGATTCTAACTTCATAAGTGACAATGATGAAGCATTAGCAACATGAATTCTTAATTTTTGTAGAGTTTTGGTAGGACACTTGTGCAATGCATAGAAATCTCCATGACAAGCTAGCATCCCCAAAATTTTCAAGATTTAAATGTCAATATTCTATGTTATTTTCCTATGACACACATTGTAGTAGTGAGGATTCATGGGTAATGGATCCTCCCACCCATGTAGCTTAATAAATGTCACACCCTGTCTTGTTGTTACTCATTTAATTTTACCTTAACGGGTAAATAGGATGGTAAATAAAATCATGATTTTGATATGTTTATTAAATTAATGGAATATTGAAATAGGTATTAAGGTATATTTCTTTGGGAAAATTAATTGTGTTTACATTGTTGAAGAACATGTATTTCTATGTGAATATGCTTAAGTGTTATGATGCATATGGATTTACTATGAACGTATAACTACCTTAGTTTTGCACTAAGTCGGTTGCAAGGACATGCTCAATCCTCTAGAAGGGAGGGGAAGTATCACTCAAGAGAATTGATTGGTCAGGTAATCCCTAATGAAACCTAACTGGTCTTATACACACATGCACAGTATAATGATTGATTCAAGTCATAGTATTGGGAATTGGTAATTCATCCTTAAGTATAATGTGTTAGCATTTGTAAGGGTCTTGATTACTATTGAGTGCATTCTTGGATGATGTTTATATGTTTGGAGCTTTTTAGTTCTTCCTTATATTACTATACTTGATCGATGAGATAAAAATGTGTTGAATGTATATATGTATGCATATGCATGTCAACAATAGACCATACACATGGAGGATCATGTACATGAGAGTACGTAGGTATATGTGTCTATGCACGATTATAAATAGATTGCTTATGAGCATGGTGTTATCGAAGAGACAATACAACATGTAAGTATATATATATATATACATCACACATATATTTCATATCAATAAGATAGTAATTGTATATGTGCTTGATTGTATAGATGAATGAGTATTTGAGATATATGCCTATATGCTTATATATGCACATGTCGATATATGTGTATGTCAGATATAATGGGATGTCCATATGAGTGTGTCAACATACGTATAGATATGCATAAATGTATATGAATATTAATATGATGCTATATGAGGACATAATCATAAGGTTATAATGATTAAGATATCAAATGGATTATTTGACTATCATACCACTATATAATATATATACATTGCATATATACACTCACACACATGTAGGCATTAATGCTTATTAGATCAAAAGTGTATAGATATATTATATATATGAATATGTGTATACACACACATTGTGTTCAATGAAAATAATAACATGAATGTATGTAGTGGAGATATAGAATGATCTGTATTTGTTATCATATGAGTCAATATATATAAAATATATATATATATGTATATTAGATATACTCTCTCTATATATATATTATATGTTGCTAATATAAATAGTGTTGGTTATACTTTTGAATACATAATTTACCTTTGGTGTAAGGCACAATATATATATATATATATATGAAAACATATATGGTTTAAACCACCAAGTCAGCGCACCAAACAAGGATTTAGGCATAGAAAACTAAGGGAGCTCATAGCATATCTAATATAGGAGGTAATATATGCAAAGCATAGTATATGACAATTGATAGGAAAGGAATAATGCTCAGGTACTAGTGTAAACCTTTTCCTTTATGAATATCATTTTTGTAGACTATAAATGCTTGGTGGGCATTATGCTATAGATGATATTTAATGTAGTGATGGAAACATTGTCCAGAGTGTATAAAGGTTCATAAGTATATATTTTATGCAAAGTATTAAAGGCTGATTTATATAAATATGGAAAAGGCCGATATGGAGTAACAAGCCATGGTCGATATCATACATAAGGAATCACTAGTTTATAGTAGTGTATGACTTCAAACTTGGAACACATTTATCTAGAAGGTAAAGGGTGATGGAAATATTTATCTTGTTGTACAAAGTGAATTAAATGCATGTTAAAAGGAAATAACAAACACCAAAATTGTGTTGGTCAAAGCATGGGTTTGAATTCTATTTAAATGTTGTCGATTCATCTTCCTCTATTGAATAATTAGACCATGACCAAGTCAACATAGAATATGGGTCCTATAAATAGAGGACTATTTCTTTGGATAAACCACATCAAAGGAATATGTAAAAGGCTGCAACTTGGCACCATTTTATGAATGCGAGCTATCTCTAAAGAATTCTATCATGTTAGCAATTTGATTCTCATTCTTTAAGAATGTGTATATTTGAATTAGTCTTGAGTTTTTGTCAAGAAAAGGAGGTCAATTTGTAGAATGTCAAGCTGATTATTCATTCAAATTTATGCCACCTTTTTCCTGTGAGAGGTGAGTCATTCTACATGTGGAGCAGTGTCGATTGGCACACCTTTTATTTTGGAATCAATGTCTCAATATTTTGTATAAATAGATGGGCTAGCTCTCTCATTTGGGACACACAATTCTGTAGTTTCATTCTATTGCAAATATTCTAAGAGTTATAATTTGTGAGAGCTTAGAGTTACATTGTGAGATTAAATAGTTATTTTTTGTTTCTAGAGGAAGAGGGTATTGTGAAGTATTGCTTGAGTAGTTAAGGTGAATCTAGAAAGCTACCATTGGAAGGATGAGAATCAAGTGTATCACAAGCATGGGGATCTAATATTCCTTTATTTATATTTTATTATGGAAGAAAGATTCTTGATTTCTTTGATTGGAATTGATTGAGAATGCTTTTTGTAGTGAATCCTAGCATTTGCTTATGGAAAGAAAAAGAAGTTGTTTTATGCTTTTCTATGAAGTGTTTATATATAATCCATAATAGGAGTGTATTTTTATCAAATTAGTATTGTATACTAGGAATGATGAAACATGATTAGTTTAAGGAAGTGTCTTAAAACTTCTATATACCCTATATGGGGATTTAGATCATAATTTTATTTCTATACATAGGTATTAGTACTGCATGTATATTGTGAAATGTATCAATGCCATACATAGTGACTTTACAATGTTTCTTGTAATGCTAGGAAACCTTGGGAATGAAAGGGTTAGCATTCCAAAAAAAGTGAAGGTATTAAAATTATGATGTGACCTTATTTAAACCACATCAATTATCTTTATATGAATGATCAATTGATCATTACCTTACTCTTGAATTAAACCCTAGGTCTAGAATAACCTATTTGGTTCAAGAAGTTTATTTGAAATAGTGAATGTAACCATAGGTGGGCTCACTTATTGAGTTTAATTATATATTTAATTAGAACTATAGGTGGGACTACCTACTAAGTTTGAGTTGCTACTTCATTGACTATTTAATACTCTTGCTATGAAGTCATATTGTTGACAAGATTCTACTCTTGTATAAACCTTTCTACTAAGGAGATTACACTCTTGAATAGAACCATCTATTGATATGATTATTCTTTGATTGAGGTCATTCATTGATGTTTCTATACTCTTGATGAGAACCACTTATTAATGTGATATATTATTGAATGGATTCATTTATTTATAAATATTTAATCTATGATTAGATGAAGCTTATATAGCTATACTTTAGAATATAAAGTTATACTTGGGACAAGGTTGGCTTCTCAAGAGAATAATTTTTTTATGAAAAGTTAGTTGAAGACTAGAAAAGATTATATGTTATACCTAGGATTGGTATATCCATTAAAGGGTGTAACTTGTGCTTACACTTTATTTGTAGAGATACCACTGTGTTTTGGTAAAAGGGGAATAATTTATTTCTAAGGTTAGGGATTACTTATGGAAGGAAATCACCTAAGCATAGTATATGAACGATCATAAGCCAAACCAAGATATAGAAGTGTATGTGAATAGGAAGACTTTCACTTGAAGTACATGGCAATAATACTTTAGCCAAAGTAGTGTAAGTTGCCACTTTTTACACTATCAATTCACTGTGTTCCTTTTATACATTCTAGTTTGATAGTTTCATACGCGTAGGGGAAACACACATACGACTAGGTTATGGTTTGTAGGAAACAAAACTAAGCTCACATAGGCTATTGTTATGAGGCTTACCAACCAACCTCTTCATCGAAGGGAAGGCCCATCTTGTCATATGTGAAAAATGTGTAGGGGACCGTATTTGAGTCCATGGTTGGTGGAGTAGAACTTGAGTGATGCTTCTCCTCATTATTTGGTGGCCAAGGTTTATGGATGTTTGCACCAATATTGGGGAAAGCTATTGTGCATGAACTAGGGAGTGAGGAAATCTAGAATGTATGCACCAGTGCGGTGACATCAAGACCAATTTTTATATCTATTGCTAGATGAAGCTCAAAGAGCTATGTATGTATCGTGTACCATTTATATGGAAGGATGTAATCTTCAATGATAAACTTGAGTTTATTTAAAATCAAATCTATATTATGGAAAGATTTGTGAAATTACAATGAAATTCTATGGAAGTTTGAAATAGTGTTCTTTGAAATGTGCATGTAATTTGCATTATGGATAGAAAAAAATTAACTGCTATGTTATAGTATAATGGATTTTAAACTTGAGGTGAAAACTTTGAAATTATACATCAAGGTTGTTACATGTGGTATCAAAGCTATCAGGTTCATCTCTATATCATATGGGCTCATTACGTAAGCATTACGTAAACCTTATTGGAATATAATGGTTGAAAAGTTTTTTTGCGAAGATGGAAAGAGGAACAAACAAGAGAAATGCAAAGGAAGATAAGATTGCTAGAAATTTGTTTAAATTTGGGACTAGATAAGAGTTGTCCTTGGAGTTGAAAAATCCTAAACCAAAAAATCAATATGATACCCCTTTGAATTGTGGGAGATTATGCAATCGGGTTATGTAGGAAGGTTATAATTAATATGTACCTTCACCTTGCAAAATATCTAAATGACTCTAAGGGGATACAAAGAATTGAAAAATAAACACTTATTGGTAGCAACCATAGTTGCAAATAGTCAAGGACTTTTAGCTTTAGTAAGAATACTATGAATCTATGAGTATGCATTGTTGACATAAAATGAAAACTTCAAATGAAGTAGGAATTCAATGTTTTGTGAAACTAAATCAAAAAAGGTGTCCAAGAGGATGGCTATATAACCCTTGGAAAATTTTGATTTTGAACACGATTAAGATCTTGTGAAGTTAGTACCTTGGAATAAGGGAAGAGACTAGATGGTAATAAAAAGAAACCAAGAAACTTTAGAATGCTTAAGGTTATGAGGAAGTTACCAAGAATTGGGACAAAGTCACTTGGAAAGATGATTGTGGGAAAGAAACCTGAAAAGGTAAATCAAATTGGTCGACAAAGGTTCAGTTAGTACTAAGTTTGGTAGGAGTGTAGATTAAACACACCAACTTGCCAATGAAAATAAAATTTTGTATAGAGGTTCCAAAAGGAAACATGATACAAAGTGACAGTATGTGTCAAATCAAAAGAATTAGTAAGAAAAAAATTGCTCTAAGTTGATGACACATCAAAAAAAGAGGCCTTGTGGATATGGATATTCCTCCACAAAAAGGATATTGGTTTACATGGAAAAGAAAAATAGAATATTAGAGTGCCTCTTAGCTTGTAAAGTTGTTGATTAATCAATAGATATCTTTATTGATGATCCAATTGTTGAATCTATGAGGTTAGAGATCAATGATGAATCTAACTTTGTGATGCAATATAGAGGAAGAAACTCACTTTCACAGAAACTCAAACAATCTTTGACTGCCCTTTCAATTAGGACTTCATATTTCCTTCAGAATCCCTCATAAAACTCTTAACTCAAATTATCCAAACTGAGATGAAAACTCAACCCACACATTAAATACCTTATACAACATCAATTAGACTAGCCCAAATCCCTTTCACCAATGCAATCATCACAAAACTAAGAACTTCTAGATTGACTGTCCTAATAGAAACTAGGACTCTTTCTTCTTTATAAAATCCTTAATTTTAAGACTCCAATCTGAGATAATGGCATAAATTCTTGTAGTTTCCTCAAACCCTTTTAAACAATGCCAAAATGAAAAATTCAAAACCAAACACCAACTTGGACACCATAAATATGAGAATTATCAACTGGACTACTCCAATTAGCAACTCTTTCCTACAACAAGGGACTGTCAGCCATATCTTCTTACATAGACCACAAACCAAAAATGTGAGAGGATTTTGGGATTCCTTTTAAGCCATTTTTAAAACACATCAAATCTTGAGATAATTTTTGTTTTGTAACAACACCAATTAATCATGACTATCCATGTTGTAATAAGGCCTAATTAGGCATGATACCAATAGTGGTTTATTGGTTTTCTTATCCTCAAAATCACTTTTTCTTAACCAACACTTGGAACACATCCATTTGGGTATGCTTAAGCTTATTTGACTATCAAAATGCTCTTTACATAGGTATTTTTACAAACCCTAAGAGATAAATACCTTGATTGCTCTATTCTCAGATTGTAACACAAATTTCTAGACTTAAACCTCAGCTTTCCACACAACAATATTATTCAAATGGTCTAAAAACTCAAGAATATTAAATCAGATGTTACCAAGATTTCTGCCACCAAATACTAGCCAATTTCAATGAATAAAACAGGAGAAACACAATTTACAATGTCACTATTTACCCTAGCAAGGGTTTTGATAGTTTTCACAAAAAAATCAATATCTTATTCAAAATTGAATAAAAATGCATGAAATGAAGATCAAATGGAAGGTGATTGAGTATAAAAACAATTCCAAATACTCACACATGCATATAGGCCTCTACAGAGTCATACACTTGCAGAAAACAAAGATTTTTCGGGAAATATGCATAAAGTGGTGATTTTATTCATTCCAATTCTTCTCTCCAATTACCCACGAGTTTATAAATTGTAACAAAGCATTTTTAAAGGCAATGTAACATGAATTTTTAGTTTCTAACTTATTTTGAATGACCCAAGAGCTACATTACCCTTCACTTTATTTGTTTACATCATTTTTACAATTTTGCAATATTGTGTGACAACTTTTGACATCTTCTTAAATTTTTACAAAATTTCGCATAATAGAATCAAATGACCATCCAAATCATATGAAAATGACCTAGATGACCTTATTACAATGTTGAGACATCAAAATTTGAATCAATCTTCAAAATTTTCTCCATGAAGGGATGTAATGGTCAAGTTGCTCCTGTACCACTTTGGGATTAAGTATATTCAAGGCATGCCATGAAGGCAAGAAAAAGGCAAGAGAAATTCAAAAATGAAGAATGAGAAATTATTTTGAGAAGGAAATTGTTTGTTAGGAGTTCAACTTTGAGTTGATCGAATATCATGGAAACACTAAGGGTAGAAGGAAGAGAGTGGATTGACTCAAATAAAGTACCCCATACAACAACGGTCATTGATGTATTTTTTATTTGGAAGAAATTTTGACTTTTTCATAAGTCATGATGTCAATTACGTCATATATTTCGTGACCACGAGAATAAAGTATTGGAATTATTGAAAGATATTGAGAAGGTCAGGGATTATGACCAATGAGAAAGGAATATTATCACTCAATACTTTATATATATTATTGATTGAAAGACAAATTGTTATTGTTATTATCATTGATGCCTTAGAAAAGGATAGGCACATTACTTGATCATGAAAGGGAAGATCATTTCTTAAAGAATGGATAAGGAAAGATCTAAATTAATGATGATTTGAAGTTAATAAGAAAACGTTCATGCTTGGTAATTAGGTATGCAATTAAATTTGATATTTTTTGGGAACCAACATATTGGAACAAGAATTGTTAACTCAAAATAGTACAGATGCTCATTGAGAAAAGTTAAATTGAGTTGAAGATTGGATTAGATCTTTAGAAATAATCAAAGGATAGAAGAAACCCAATGTACGGATGTCGTAAAAGAAAGGAGATTTTATCTTTGAAAAAGGTCTAACCATTATACTTAAGTGGCATGAGTCCACGAAATAGGTCTTCACTTAATCAAAGAAGGCTAATATGGGAAGGAAAGAACCTATGTACCCAAAAATTTGGGAGATTAAGGAATGAAATGAGGCAATTGATGTCATATTCAAGATATTGAAAATGAAAAAAAAAAATTGTTGGAATGAGGAACCATTATAATCTGGAAAAGATAGAGTAAGTTGTTTCAAGGAAGGTAGCAAGTTATTGTCTAGTGTGCCATGAGATGAAGACGAGATTTCATCATCAGTAGGAAGTGTGTACTCTCTTAATATTTCAGTGAGGAAGTGATAAACCATTAAATAAGTTAAATCTCTCTATGTCATTGGAACTGACATAATATTATGGTGAACAGACTCACCAAGGTAACCAACGCTGGTTGGAAATTTGATTTATAGGATTTCGGTCCTAAATAATATAATGTGTGAAGTAGTTGGTTAGTGTCCCTGAGAATTCTATCTCAGATGAGAACACACAAATAATGATAAGGTTTTATAAACTACGATCATATTATTAGACATTCAATTGAATGAATTCTCAATATATTATTATATCTAGATAGGCAAAAGAGATAAACTAAATCTTGAATGATTTGTGGAATACTTATAAACTCCTATCATTGAGGTTTGATCCATTATATGGAAATGAAGGTCGAAAAATCTAATAGGATGGAATAAGCTAAGAAATGGGGTTAACCTTAGATCAAAAAGGTTGTTAAATGCAATAGAATATAGAAAGATCAATCAAAAACTTTGTTGATACAAAGTTTGAAATATGAAGTAGAATCATTATTTTTTAGAATTGATAGGTGTCCAAGAGTAATGTTATACTCAAGTTGGACAGTAGTCAAGAGAATTAATTTTATGATTAAGGAAAATGGATGTGTAAATGATGGATGGACTCGGCTTCTAAGTTATCTGAAGGTGTAAATACCAAAGGGAAGGACGAGACCCATAGTGTAGTGTACAATACATCGACATTCCTTGTCTATTTGGGTTACACTAAGGATAAATTCATTGGCCAATGAGAACGTGTTTTCCAGTCACTATGACATAGGTGACATGTGGTATATAGTTACTATTGTACTCAAGATGTACGTATGAGGTGATATGATTATAATGAGTAAACTCTTAATAAATAAAGTATGCATGAAGCACAAAATTTCTCCCTATGCATTAGTAGGAATCACTTGATGCAAGCTCCGGGAAGGACAACATTGCAAGGAGTGGTGTTACAAGGGAAGGTTATTTTTATAATTCTTACATGTTTTGAAAATGGTAAGTAAAACCTTTATTTGACTTTATATATATGTTAAAGTGCTTTAAATCATCGGGGATGATGATTCAAAAGGGGGAAGTATGTCACACCCCATCTTGATGTTATTGATTTACTTTTACCTTCATGGGAAAATAGGATGATAAATGCAATCATGAATTTGATATGTTTGTTAAATGAATGGAAATTGAAATAGGTGTTAAGGTATTATTGCTTTGGGAAGAGTAATTATGTTTACATTGTTGAAATACATGTATTGCTATGTGAATATGCTTAAGTTTTATGATGCATATGGGTTTACTATGAACATCTAACTACCTTTGTGTTGCACTAAGCTAGTTGTAAGGACATGTTCAATCCTCTATAAGGGAGGGGAAGTATCACTCAAGAGAAGTGATTGGTCGGGTAACCCCTAATGAAACCTAACTAACCTTATACACACACTCACAATAGAATGATTGAGTGAAGTCATAGTATTGGGAATTGGTAAGTCATCCTTAAGTATGATGTCTTTGCATTAATAAGGGTCTTGATTACTATAGAGTGCAGTCTTGGATGATGTTTGTATGTTTGAATCTTATGAGTTCTTCCTTATATTACTATGCTTGATTGATGAGGTGAACATACGTTAAATGTATATATCTATGCATATGCATGTCAATGATAGACCATACACATGGAGGGGCATGTACATGAGAGTACATAGATAGATGTACCTATGCACGATTATGAATTAGTTTCTTATGAGAATTGTGTTATCGAAGGGGGGTTTGTGTAGGATCATGATGGGCCAAAAAGTTGTGATATGTAAGTGATATGATGGCCCATGTGGCTGATGACTTTTTTTTACCCAAATTTGATGAAACGAAAAGGGTATTTAAAGGAGATTCTTAGCTTTCCACCAATATAAATTATACTTTACTTTGAATTTAATAAATATTTATTATTCATTTTTTATTTGAATTACGACTAAAGTCCTGATTGATAGGTTGATTGAAAAACATCTATATCTTTCAAACGGTATCACATTTTTTGAATATAAAACATGTGTCACATTCTATGCTTCTCATAGTATAGGATTAAAAAAAAGTTAAGGTGGTCAGACATACAAGTTTTTATATTTTTTAAAAGTCGTAATAACAAATTCATAATTAATTATTTACTTGGAGAAAAATTACAAAAAAATATGCATCACATTGGGACATGAGTCCTATACTTATATCTCAAATATAGTAAAAAAATATTAGCATATTTTTTTTGGTTAGGGTTGCCAGATAGACACCTAGTTTGTATTTTTTCCTTGAAATTTAAGTACTACTGCATTGAAATTTCAAATTTTCATCAAATAGATTTTTATTATTTATAAATAAACCTAGTAGTTTAGAAAATAAATTCAATTTGTGACAAATTCTATTCTTACATATTTTTGAAATAATATAGATAACTTATTCAAATTTTTATGTGAAGTTGCCTAACTCTGATTTTCTGAATTTTTATTGCCACTTAAGGGCCTGCTATTTCCATGATGATCCTGCACATACCTGGGGACAATGCAACATGTAAGTACATATGTATATATACATCACATGTATGTTTACTATCAATAAGATAGTAATTGTATATATTATTGATTTTATGGGGGTCTATGCACGATCATGGGGGTCCAAAAAGTGGCAATGTGAAAAAAATGCATTTTTGACACACCCAGAAACACAAAATTCATGCCTTTGATTTTTTGCAAGCCCAAGTACAATATTTGTTTTGGTTTGGTAATAGCAAACCAAAATGGATATCCATTAGAAATGGATATCCATTTCTAAACGAATATTCTTCTCTAAACGTATATTCATTATAAAACATATATCAATTTCTAAACGGATATCCGTTTAGTTTAAGTCAGAGTTTATAATTCCATCGGGTCTGACCCTGACCAATTATTTTCTTTTATATATTATCTTAATTTTTTAATATATTTATCATATACATATTATTGAATATATTATAACATTATATTTTATTATAATATTTATTTAATACTAAATATTATATATTAAATTTATTAAATTTTATGATTATATTATATTATTATAAAATATTATATTATATTATAATTAATATAGTGTATATTATACGTAAATAATTAATATATAATATATTATATTATATTATAATATAATATATATATATATATATTATAATATAATATATATAATATATATTATATAATATATATAATATATATTATATAATATATTATATAATATATAATATATATATAATATATAATATATATATAATATAATATGTATTATATATATTATACCATTCAAAAAAACCACTCGCAATTCAATATGGTTGGGTCCCAGACCAGACCATATTTTTCAAAAGCAATAAATCAAGAAATAGATATCTGTTTTAAAATGAACATATGTTTCCTATTTTATAAGTCAAAAAAGAAAAACCTGAGTGCTCATTTTTCCTACTTGTGCATGGGGTTTTTCTATTGAGCAAGTCAGATATCCATTTGCTAGAGGTTAATTAGCTCAAAATCTTTCAGATTTGTATGTTTGGATTTTTCAATTTTTATTCAATTTATATTCATTTTGCATTGTTTTTGTTTTTAATTTTAGTGAAAAACAGGGTAAATTTGATAGATTTTTTATTGCATTAAAACCATTGTTAAATTTGAATTTTTTTATCAATTAACAAGTTTAAAATGGATCAACATGAAAACCCGAACCCTACAAAAGCTAAAAACCCAAACCGCACACAAAATGAAAACATTAATCCTACACAAAATGAAAACCCTCATCCTGCACAAAATGAATGCTCTCCAAATCCTCCACCACAACCGTTGTTTCCAAATGAAAATGTGCCAACAATACATAAGTCTATTCATATAAATTTAGATCAATTAATAAAATTATGTCGAATCTATGAGACACTCAATGAGCTATTAGAGATGAAAAACACTTTGGCAACTCAGCATAATAGATTTGCACAATGGCGAGAGGAGCAAAGAAAATTTTATGCTGATGGATTATCATATGATGAGGTGAAGAAACTTGATATCGAGAAACTCCAATTAGCCCAATTATTCATCGATCAGAGAACAGGACAACCTATTAATATGTAGAAACCAAAATTTTCAATTAAATGGTGCACCCATAGATGCATATTAGATCATTTTTGGAGACATTGGTGGATGGTTTTTGATAAACCACCCAACAACAATATTTATGTCCCTTAGTATTTTCTCTAAAAACTATATGTTGAGTTTTTGCTGAGGAAACATGTAAATTACTTTAACATGCAAGATTTCCAAGGTGTTGGTAGAGGGATTCCACAGGATAGACCTAGAGCAAACCGAGTCACCCAAGTTTGGCCTCCTCCACCTATTGTTTCTCTGACTCCACCACCTTACCCTAAGATTGTTGTAGATGTGGGGACTTTGAGCATTTATGTGTTACATTTGTTGAGTGATCATTTTTTCATGTAGAGCCATCATGTTGCATAGCCATTTGACGGTGCATCCCATCATGGTGGTGTTGCACCTAATACATTCCAGCATGATGGTGGTGCACCTATTGTAGTAGATCCCACTGGTACATTGCCATTAGCTCCCACTGGTACACCGCCATTAAGACTACCTAGGGATGAATTACAAAACATATGCAACCAACCAAAACTATCTATCATAAAATTGAAAGGGGTATATTAACATTTCTTCCCCTTTTTAATAAAATTATCCTTAATGTTTGAGATGAGAAAATCAAGAGAGAATGTTGGCAAGATCCCATTTGGAATCTTCAAGTTGTAGGGACTTTCAATAGACTAATAGTTATTTAATAGAGTGGTTATGTATATGCTTATTTTCTTTTTCTAAAACAACTCTAGGTTCCAAAAATATCAAGCCCTCCTCGTCCAAGTCAAGTAGTATTGTTACTGGCTCAATATAAATCCTAATCACTTTCTAGAGACACAAGACATGAAAATTGGGTGGATTTTAGAAGATAGTCAAAGTGATAATTTATATGTCACCTTACTTACCTATTAAATATAATGTAATGACCAAAAATAAATTGGATTCAACTTATCACTACTCTTTTCTTGTTGTGTAAGATGCTTATATCCAAGAGATGTTGATCTGAAACAACTTGCACAAGAAGAATATAATATGAAATATGTTGAAAATACTTGATAATAATATGCCACTTCAAGGGGGCAACCTCTTAATCCACTTCAAAGGGGATAACTCTAATAATCTTCAATAAGAAAACAATGCTCAACATGATGATCAAATCATACTCACAACCTCCTATATATACATATTTATTCCTAAGATATCACCTAGGCTAACTTAGATAACCCTATATAAGCCCTACATTGGCCTAACTAACTAAATACTAATATAATAGTGATAACATGACTTAATTAGGAGTTAAGATATCCACAAGCCAACTATTCATAACCCGATGTACACTAATATTAAGGGTGCAACATGTCCTCTATCTTCAAAGAATCATTGTTCTCAATGCTAATCAAGTATGGATTCTTTTGAATGAACTCCTCATCCTCCCATGTGCCATCTTCAACTTGTAAATTCTTTCATTGGATGAGATACTCAATGAGACTTCTAATCCTTAGCTTGTTTTATTGTGTTTGATGAATGAACTTTGGTTCCAATATGATTATTCCTTCTTCATCAAGCTTTGGTAGTACTGTTTGAGTTGAAATATTATGCCCAATTACCTTCTTCAAACAAGAGACACAAAAATATCGATGTATCTCTGTTGTTGGTGCTCGGATCCTTGGAACTAATTGTATGGTATGATCATGATCACTCTTAATAGGAGGTCCTTTAGGCTTATCCCCAAGGACCATTGAGTGACAATCAACTATTGCTTATAAAATATGGATGTGAGAGAGAATTTGATTGAGTGACCTCTAACAGATATAATTGGGCCAAAAAACCATCAACTCCTTTCAAAAGAAACTTTTATATTATGGGTACTTTTCCTTCAACCCTTTTAGCTCTATTTTCTTTCCTTGTAATTGAAATCTCATGAATATTTATCTGAATTTCATCTCAATCTTTCCAAAATTAGTAATCCAATGTACTCCCAAAACAATATATTTTGCACCCATGGAGATAGCATACATTGGGCTATCAAGGTGATAATCTCCCATGGATAATTTAATGTTATGAATTTTTTTGGAATAACTAACCATACCACCATATGCAATCAAGACTTGAAACTCTAGAGTTGGATATATAAAATAGTTTTTAAAACAAGTAATCAACTCTTTGTTGATGAAATTATGCATGCTACCTGAGTTAATCAGTAGTGTTACTTTTTGCTTCTTTAAGAAATCCACTACCTTAAGAGTTTGTGGGGCAATAAAACCTCAGAGTGCATGACAAGAAATTATTGGTTGGAGATCTTGTGATTCATGGACTCTAACTCCTTATCACCCTCTAATACTTTTTCCTCCTCTTCTTCCCCACTTAGACCTTTAATATAGAATAATTTATTTTCATTGCATTTATGTCATAGAATATATCTATTGTCACAATTAAAACATAACCCCTTTTCTCTCTTCTCCACAATTTGTTGTGGAGTCAATTTAGTAGGTTGATTAAGAGAGGGTGTTGATTATCCTTTCTCTTATATCTCATTAGCCCCTTGCTTACTAGGATTTAGGGTGATCCCACAAAGATGGTTTACAATTTATGAGAGAAACTGATTTTTGCTGAAATCATATAATTTTTTAAAATATAATGATTTAATCCTTAAAAATTTCCATTTTAAGGATTCTAATTGAAGAAGGTCTGATCAAACCCCCTTAGATAGAACCTCGCTAGTTTTAAACCACACCTATAAATGAGTCTCCTTTACACCTATCAAAATGCTGATAAAAAATCACTTTTGATCTACCTTTTGGGGGATCAAATGAATTCATTTAAAATTTATTTGAAATGATCATGGTAGTCCTCAGAACGAGCCATACAACGAATATAATTTTAAGATGTTTTTATTTTATTATGTATTTGTTTTTTTAGTTTTATTAAACATAGGGTTTTCATCAAAAATGAAGGTCTATGTTCTGTACATGTGGAAAAATAGCAAATTATTAAAAAAAATTGAAAAATATGAGTGCACCAGATATTGAAGTCCTTGATCCAATAAAAAAAATGAATTTTGATATATACAAAAAAATTTACGCATTATACGGTCATGCTATGTCTGAATTGTAATTGGTTTGACTTCAAAACTTGATTAAAGAAAAAATATTCAATAGAAAACTACCTAACCAAGTGGAAACACTAGATATCAGAGTTACAAATCTAAATTCGAAAGAATTAGAATTTTATCCTTCATGGAAAAAAATTTATGCATTATACAGTGTGCATCACTTTTTAAAAATGCTATTCTCTAAAAAAAACCAATTTTCATGGGAGATGGAAAAAGAAGTGCAATCTAATTCCAAAAAAATTGAAAAAAATGGTTTTAAGAATCTATAGAAAAAATGTGACGAGACTCTAGTTTGCATCATCTTCAACTTCCTCATGGTTTGGCCGCTATAGGTGCCCAAATGTGAAGATAAAAATAATAATCTCATTGTCTAGTTTGGTCAAAAATTTCAAACCACTATTGTGGGATCACTCTTTAAATAATTCTCCTCTATCCTGTGTGTTAAGATAAAAGACTCAAATGTAGAGATAGGACTAAACATGTGTACCTCATGTTTAATATGATCCTTGAGACCACCCAAAAATAAATAGTTTAAGTTCTCCTCCATAACTGTATCCACTCTTAAGGATAGATTTTGGAATTTTTGAATATAATCGTTGAATAATCCTATTTGTTGAAGTTTAGCTAGTTGGATGAAGAATTTATTTGTTACACTATTTTTATACTATGATCGTATCTCCTCTGTAAAGATTGGCCAAGAGATAGTGAGACCCTTTTTTTGATGATGAGTACAAAGGAATCAATACCAAATGAATTGATCTAGTTCTAGATATTGGGAAGCCAATGTGACCTTTTGACCATTTGGGACTTGATGTACATAAAAAAATCTCCATTTGGGTTATCCATGTTAGTGGATCCCTCCAATAAAAAATACACATATCCACCTTTGCTATTAAATTTCTAGATCCCATATGAATATTAACATTTGTATCAAGATTATTTGACTTGCATGATTCACCTTGATTGCTTGAGACATCCTTTCTTGGTACATCCATATAAGCACTTAACATGCTTCCTATGTCTTCTATATCTCCTCTTATACCAATCATCTCCATCTTCACTAATGAAATGTATTCCTTGACTTTGTTGATGTCCTCAATGGGATTAGTATTCTCTATTATTTTCCCATCCTTATCAAGAGACTTCCCCTATGTCACAACATTGTTTTTGCCTCTTGTTTGTGTTAGAGTAAAGGTCTTAACTTAATTATGTTGATTAAGTTACCTTTATTCCCTTCTTAAGATTTCACGTTAGTTTGTATAAAATGACATTTAATAATTATATTAATTATTAAATGTTTTCCTATTAGGGCATCTATTAGGGTTTTATTAGGGTTTGCATGATCTCCCTTTTATAAGGATTGATCCCATTGTATTTTATATCAATTCATTCTCTCATTCTCTCTGATATATACATTTTCAATTTTCAGAGAACCCTTGCTTGTTTGTCTCCATCTCTTCTTTTGTGACAGGTTATTTGCATGCAGGTGATCTTTGGGGTTTGTGAAGTTGTATTTTTTCAACTCCTACATGGTATCAAAGCTCCACACCTGCTGCTTCTTGTTCTTGTTGTGAAGATTCTTGGAGCTTCAAGGGTTTGGGGTTTGTTTTCTTGATCCAGGGCATACCTACAATTTTTAAGCATTTTCAGCTCAAACAGACCTCACCATTGCGATCGCAGCGGTCCAAAACCCTTAAATTGACTGTTCATTCATCCATTTTAGACAAAGTCCAAATTTGGGGCAAAATTTTTTTAGGGTACAACCGTTGTCTGCACGCGGATCCATAAAAAAAAATCCTAGTAAAAAAAAAATTTCTCTACAAATTTCATCAGAATTTTTTTTTCCAAAAAAAAAATACATTTGTAAATTTTTTGTTTTTGATTTAAAAAAAAAAGCATGTTTTATAGCCTTTTAAAGGCTTGCTAAGGCCTATGCAGGCAAGTGCCCTACGTAGGGTTCTGCATAGGTCCATACCTGTGCAGGTCCGTACCTGCACAGACCCACACAGGGAGCCCACACCCACATAGGGTGTGGTGGGGGTGGCCCCCACCATAATTTTTTTTCAAATTTTTTTTGTAATATCTTTTTATTGTTTTTTTAAAAAAAACATTTTTTTTTAAAATAAGCCAGATTATGCTTTTATGGTGACGGTCATTTAGTCATCAAATTTTACCTAGTATTTTTGCTGCGACGGCCGTATGACCGTCAAATTTCACCCCGCGTTGGTTTTTTTCCCTCTTTGGACCTGATTTCTTCTAGAGGCTGTAACTTGAGCATACGATATCCTTTTTTGGCAAACGAGATATTGTCAGAAAGCCGGTTTTCTCATCTTTCCAGTGGTGTGGGTCTCATCACATCTTTTTTTCCGTTGGTGCATTCTATAGCCAGTTGAAGACAAAGGGGATATTTTCAGTCTCAAGCTCATAACTTTCGATCAATTTCTCCGTTTTTCGCAATCTCAACAGTGTTGGAACTGTATTTCAGAGCTCTTCAGTTCATCCATTCCTTTTTTCCAGATTTCACTCCAGGTATATTTTATTTAGTTATTTGTGTTTTCACACTCTGGTGGATTACCTGGACATATTTGCTCTTGAAAAATTTTTGTTTGCATGGGATGCTTTGTTTTTGGCTGTTCTTCATGTATTTCCAGCATTTTCGTCCTTTGAGGACATTTTGAGCATCATTTGTAAGCTATCTTTTATGTAAATGCACTGAGATAAAGTGCCACACTATTGTACATGCATCTTTTGGGAATTTTGCACATAAGGTTGTGCCATATTTTGTACTTGCACTGCTATTATAAAGTGCCATGAGGGGTTGTGTAGTTTTCCTTTGTTTTGCTATCACATCTTTGTCTGGTGAGTATCTCTCCACCACGACAGTGAATCCATACCATAGGGGGTTGTGTAGTTTGCCTTTGTTTGCCATCACACCTTTGTTCGATGAGTGTCCCTCCATGATGACAATGGATCCATATGATTTTAGCCTCATGCATGTGTGCTTTGTTTTGCACACCACTTTTTCAGTTGCAGGTGCTTTCTTGTGCACTTTCAGATGTTGTTTCTTCTTCCTCATGCACTATGAGGTGTTTCACACCATTTCAGTGGATCTGTCATGCTCTCCCATTTCAGCATTATGGGGGGGTTATTACATTGTTCGTGCTAATTCTTCCTCGGTTTCGCCTTGGAAGGGATCTTCCATATTCAACGGAGGTTCTTCAACACCATAGCAGTCATCTTTCGACAGTTGTTTGCAACTTCTTTTGCTTCAGTGATGTTCTTCTTCTTGGATTTCTGCATCTCTTTTTGGAGTAGAGCTTTTTCCCATGAGGTTTTCTCCATTTCTCCATTTCTCCATTTTTACAGAGATTTGGTTGTATTTGGGTACCTGATCTGGCCTAGTTGTCGGGACCCATGTTTTCCTTCTTGCATTGTAGTTACCTTTGCTTTCTTGCGTTTGTTTGTAGCTGCACTGTTGTTCATCTTAAGGGGGGGTGTTAGAGTAAATGTATTAACTTAATTATGTTGATTAAGTTACCTTTATTCCCTTCTTAAGATTTCATGTTAGTTTGCATAAAGTGACATTTAATAATTATATTAATTATTAAATGTTTTCCTATTAGGGTTTTATTAGGGTTTGCATGATCTCCTTTTTATAAGGATTGATCCCATTGTATTTCATATCAATTCATTCTCTCATTCTCTCTGATATATACATTTTCAATTTTCAAAGAACCCTTTCCTGTTTGTCTCCATCTCTTCTTTTGTGGTAGGTTATTTGCATGCTGGTGATCTTCGGGGTTTGTGAAGTTGTATTTTCTCAACTCCTACAGTTTGAGGCCTTGACATGATGGAAACCAATAACTTTAAAATAAATCACACAAATAAAATTTAAATTCCTTAAAAATAATATGTAACTTTCTAGGGCAAAGATACCACTTACCTAGAAAAATGTCCAAGAAATTAGGAGATTTGCAATCTTGAGAGAGAGTTTTTTGAAAACCTTAATTTTTAAATAACTCATTGATTTATGATTTAATTTCCCAAAGACTTATAGCCTCCTATAATATTTCTTAAGAAAACCACAAAAAATCATAAACCAATTTGTTGAGATTTGAGAGAGATATGCCTTACAAATAAATTGGTCAAAAACCCTAACTCTGTAATAAATCACTTAATTTTGCTCTAATTCTTCTTAAATATGGATTGTAGCTTCTTTAATATGTTTTTATAAAACCCTTTAAGAATAGGAGAAAAAAATTCCAAGATCTAGAAGATATTTTCTTTACAAAATGACCTCCAAAATTGACAAAAGTGCCTTGTCATTATAGTGCCAAGATCATGCTCTAATACGACTTGATATGAAACAAATTTCACAAGAAAAATATAATATGAAATACTATGAAAAAAATTGATAATAATATGCCACTTCAATGGGGAAACCTCCTAATCTACTTGGATGGGGATACCTCCAATAGTCTTCAATAAGAACACAATATTGAACATGATGATCAAATAAGACTCACAACCTCCTATAGTTACCTATTTATGCCTAGGATATCTCTCAAAATGACTTAGATAGCCCCATATAAGCCCTAGGCCAGCCTAAATAACTAAATAATAATGATAAAATGACTTAATTAGGAGTTAAGATTACCACAAGATGACTATTCATAACCCAATGAACACTTATATTAAGGGCATAACACATGTCATTGTGCATGGAAAAAATATTGAAAATTTAGAAGAACCTGATGAAAAGGGTGACTCTCCCTGTCAAATCTAATTACAAAACCTCATGAAACACAACATATGAAGGCAACAAATACATAACAAGAATTGAAATTGGAAGAGAAAATATGCAACTTTTATTATCTTCAAACATGCAAAAGATTACAAAAATTTGAAGCTCATGGGCTCCCCTACAACCTCACATGCAACACCTACAATAAACTTGTCTTCAACAATCTAGTGTAATTCTAACAGCATTTTAGTATGCTAAACATAACTTCTCTCAACCCCCTTCTCCAAATTCAAAGGCATGAATAAATAGAGAATAAGGAAGGAGAAAACAAACCATGGTTTTCCGAAAACCATCAACGAAACCTCCATGAAGAAATTATACCCATCCTTGGTATTTTTGAAAATATGACATAATATGTGTGGCAACATGCATTCCAACCTTTCTTGGGTGCCTAGACTCTTTTCCAGCCAAGTTTGAGATGCTATGACAACTTACACCTCTTACAGATTCCTTACAACCTTTCATAATGGTTGTTGCATGCAAAGACATGCAAGCAACATGTAATATTCCTTTGGCATCCCGTTTTATGACAAAATATGACACATGTACATAAATTTATGACCTCTTTTCGCCTACTTTAAAGGTGGGATGCCCAAAGACTTATCCCTTTACAAATTACAATTACCAAGTTATCATAGGATAATTTCCCATCAAATTTACATTACATTTTCACCCCATGGGAATTTACAATGCTACAAATGAAAAATATTATTTTGTAACACCTAAGACCTTATTAAAATCAACAAAGCAAAACAAAAAAAAAAATTGGTGACACAAGAGTTCCCTTTCACCTTGGATGCTCCTGCATCAGACACCCATGGTAATTTGAAATGTTTCATGAGTTGAAGAAAATTTGTAGATCCTATGCTTATCTTGGATTCATCTGCTTACCTTATCTTTTTTAACATCTTTTTGAACTTGTCTTTGCAATTTTATGTCCCTTCCATCCTTCATTCTTCCCCTCTTCCTTCCTCTTTTCACAAATTCCAATTCCCACCAATTTGCAATATGAAATTCTAGAAAATCATAATCATCAATTTTATCTTCTTCAATAAAATCAAGAAACTTATGTATTACCTCCTCCCTAGTATTGCTGCAACAATTGGCTCATTTCTAATCTTTGTTTGTCCCATGTGTTCCTCCTTTCCTCTATCTCTCGAAAAGTAATTCTTAGCTTCAAATTCAATTTTAGTGACACAATCAATATATTCATCCTTTCCATCTTCCTCCTCTACATTCATTTCAATGTTAGTAACATAATAAAAATATTCATACATTTCATCTTGCAATAAACTGTCATCCTTACAAATATCTTTATCACATGAGAAATAATCAACTGATGCTAAGGGAAGCTCACTGAACAAATCAACATTCACCTTTTCACCTTCTTCCTTACGTACAACTGTAGTACCTTCATTCACCAGTGTACTCATTGACACAATATATTCTTCTACACAAATCTCATCATGCTCACAAAAATCAGTAACAATATTTTCATTAAAATCAGATTTTACCTCTTCTTTCTCCATTGAAACTTTCACTCTACCCCTTTTGAATGCAATCAACACTGCTGCAAATTGCATTATAAAATCATGATCTTCATCCTCACTCTCTTTAATTGATTTTCTAACTCCATTAACCAAGAATTTTCCAGTAAAATTGCATACCTTTCCTTCTTCTTTACTCAAAGGTTTCAACTTGTGCTTAACTCCATCCTTCATCAGGGAATAGGTATTGACATATCCATCATGCACTACTTTCCTATCAAACTGCCATGGTCTTCCCAATAACAAGTGACAAACATCCATAGACATAACATCACACAAAAATTCATCATGATAATCACCAATTTTAAATCTTACCAAGAATTGTTCATTTCCCAAAACTTTATGGTCATCCTGTAACCAAGCAATTCAGTATGGATGTAGGTTCCTTCTCCTTTCTAGCTGTAACTTATTCACCATTTCTTTAGAAACAAGATTATCATTACTACCACCATCAATAATCACATTACACACTTTACCTTCACATTTGCATTTTGGTCTAAACAAAATCTTCCTTTGTATTGGTTCATTTTCTTTGTTCAATAGGGCTCACCTAGTCATCAAAGTTTCTCCTTTTTCAGCTTCTTCGAAGTGTGTTGACACTGCATCTTCTTCATTAAAATTTTCTACTCTAGCATGGTTTTCAGATCTTCTATTGGTCCTTTCTTGATTTTCTAGGGATTCATGTGCTCTATGCCCCTCTTCTCCACATTGGTAACAAGTTCCTTGGAATCCTTATCTTCCAAATCCTCTACCCAATTTTCCTCTTCCTTTGAAATTTTGCTCACAAAACTTTTTTGAGCTTTCACCTCTTTCATCCTTGCTATCCTTAATGTCTCTAATTTGTTGTTCATCCTCTTTTCTTTGCACATAACCTTTACCCTTCCCTTTTTGCTTATTCTCAAATTTCCTATTTAATCTTTCTTCTACTTTCAATGAAAATTGATATGAATCCTCAATGGTGTATATTCTTACTAATGCCAACTCTTCATGTATGCTTGGTTTTAAACCATTCATTTAACAAGATAATTTCTCCTTGTTTGCTTCAAAGTGTCCTATTCTCATCAAAACTTTATGAAATTATTTTGTGTATTCTTTCACTGTCCTTGTTCCTTCTCTCAAGCTTTGCATCTTTTTGAGCAGCTCCAACTCATAATCTACCAGAATAAATTATCTCTTCATTTTTTCCACAATCCTATCCAATTTGGAAATTTTGTCTTTCCCTTGTCTTCCTCTGTCAATTTGGCTTTATTTCCACCAAATTCTTGCATGGCCCTTTAACCTTTTTTTTGTAAACCTCACTTTGTGAGGGTCTTCAATCTCTTCAAGTTCTAAAAACTCTTCCATATCATTGATCTAGTCTATCAACTCTTCACTATTTAGACTTCCATTGAAGGTTGAAACCTTTATTTTTGGTCTCTTTCCAATGTTTGAGATTCCTTCAACAATCTAACTTCTCCAAGATCCATTTATTCTTGTTCTTCATCTTCCTCGTCATCCTTTGTTTCATCTTCATGATCATTTCTTTCTCTATGCACTTCTCTCCTACAAAACTGTTCATGCAAAGTTTCCATTTGCCTTCTAAGGGCTCTAATTTCATCTCTAGGAGGGTCTCTTCCTCCACTTCCTCTACCTCTACCATGGTTGGAAATTCTTGGAGGTATTTTTTGATCTTCACCCACAACTGACAGGTCCTATTGCAAACTGCCTCTCTTTGATGCTTTGTTTACAGGCACAAGATGACCCACTCTGATACCACTGATGAAAAGGGAGACTCTCCCTTTCAAATCAGATTACAAAACCTCATGAAACACAACATATGGAGGAAAATAATACATAAAAAGAACTGAAATTAGAAGATAAAATTTGCAACTTTTATTATCTTCAAACATGCAAAAGATTACAAAAATTGAAGCTCATGGACTCCTCTACAACCTCACATGCAACACCTGCAGTAAAATTTTCTTCAACAATCTGGTGCAATTACGACACTATTTCAGTATGCTAAACATCACTTCTCCCAGTCCCCCTTCTCCAAATGCAAAGGAATGAATAAATAGAGAATACGGAAGGAGAAAAAAAACCATGGTTTTCCCAAAACCATCAACAAAACCTCCTTGAAGAAAGTACGCCCCTCCTTGGGATTTTTGAAAATATGAAATACATGCCAACCTTTCTTGTGCACCTAGACTCTTGACCAACCAACTTTGAGATGCTATGCCAACTTTCACCTCTTATAGATTCCTTACAACCTATCATAATGGTTGTTGCATGCAAAGACATGCAAGCAACATGAAATATTCCTTTGGAAGCCCACTTTATGACAAAATATGACACATGTACATACATTTATGACCTCTTTTGACCTCCTCCAAAGGTGGGATGCCCAAATACTTATCCCTTTACAAATTACAGTTACCGAGATACTGGAGGATAATTTCCCATTAAATTTACATTACATTTTCACCTTGTGGGAGTTTACAATTTTGTAAATGAAAAGTATTATTTTCTAACACGTAAGCCCTTATTAAAATAAAAAAAGAAAAAGAAAAATATTTTTGGTGACACAATATTGCCCTTACATCTTGGATGCTCCTGCATTAGAACCTAAAACATAAGTAAATAATGAGGGTGGGATAATACCATAGAGATCCTCATAAGGAATAATTTTGAAAGAACTAGAATAAAAGGTATTGTACCACTACTCAATGAAATATACCTACTTTGTACAATATTTATGTTTCTTAGACTATTAAAAAACACATATAAGTCTCAAGATAATTATTAACAATCTCCATTTGACAATAAATTTAAGGATGACAGGGTGAACTTTTTTTCAAAGTAGTGCCTTGTATTTTAAACAAGTACCACAAAAAAAATCTAGTGAAGCATGGATCATGATCATTGACAATACAATGCTACATCCCAAAAAGTTTGAATATTGAATATAATAAATGTTAACCAACCATAGTAGCAATGTTAGGATGAGGTAATTCAAAAAATTATGAATATTTTATTAAAAGAAAACTACCACTAAGAGAAATTACTTACTAGCTAATGCTATAAGCTCCAACTTAAAATCCTTACAAACACCAGACTAAGGATGATTAGGAATAGGAAGTGCTCATAACAACCTAGTATATTTGAGAGATTCACCTTTAGTGTATTGAAACACATCACATTTAGCTACAAATTATTTGATATCTACTTGAGGCTATCCCAAAAATAATCCTACTTCATATGCTCATAGTTCCTTACGAAACTTGAATGTTTTATATTAGTTGAGTGTAATTCCCTTGGTAACTGAGGCTTGTGTGCTGATTTTGGAGGTAAGAAAAATCCAATAGAAAAATAACACAAACTATTGATCATGTTCGAAATTGTTAAATAATATCTTTGGAACAATCATAGGCTTATTGACTCATTTATTTTGATTCTAATCTATCCAATTTGACATAAAGATAGAAAAATAAATGGATCCTTATTCTTTATATCAATATTAGAGGGTATATACAACAATATTTTCCATACCTTTATTATACACAATATTATAGTCGTATCCTAACATCTTTTCCATACATTTAGTTTCTTGAGAGAGGACACCCATTGACACAAAAACTATTCTAGGCTATGATGGCACACTTCTATATATAACTTTATGTTTAATATGCAAGTATGTTATTTTCTCACAAGATGTATGATAGCCAAAATTTAGTTTTTATATGTTGTTTTAACCAAATTACATCTAATGATTTTCTTTATAATGAAGGATAGAGGTTTTACTTTTTGACATCACATTCCATAATATAGGGTTTGTTAAAATTAATTAGGGATAGTACTCAAATGGAACATATAGTAGTTTTGAGTGTATTAAACACCATTTTTCTAATAAGTCCAATTAAAAGAATTATTTTTTAGAAAACTTGTCATGGGTCTAGCTATTTTACCATAATTATGCATGGATTTATCATAATGCCCCATCAATACTAAGAAAGCATGTAATTTTTTTATGAAACTAAGGTATGACTATTAAATTACATAATTTTAATTGTTGGATGTTGTGGTTGTGTTGCTGATATGTGGTTGTCATTGATGTCAACACTATTAACATTGGTGTATTTAAGGCTATATATGTCGAGGATATTGAGAAAATTATAATAAATATGTTGGAGGTTGTTTGTGAAGTAGTGAAGTTTAGTGTTATGAAAATTTTAGTATGTTAGTATTCAGAAGTTGCACACTAAAGGGTTTATTGTTGACTGTATCTAGTTAATCCATTGTAAGTTTCAAAGATCCACGTGAAGATTTGATCATGTTATGAATAGTTGTGTTCTAATAGTTTTTTGTGGCTTCAGTTAGTGTTCCTAATTGAAGGTGATGTGATTCTAGTAAGTTCAGTTGTTGTGGATGATTCTCTATTGATTTTTGATGGTTTTGGATGTTTCTAGATTGTGCTCTATCTTTGTTATAAGTTTTCATTGATCGGTGTGCTCGAGATCAAAGTTTTTTCCTTTGCATGTTCGAGTTTTCATGTTCTTGGCCGACATGGTGGTTGTAGCATGTTGTGGATCCTTTTGAATTAATGTTTGAATGTTTGGCACACTCGAGGATGTTTTTTTAGGTCTTCATTATGTTGTGGCCAACTTAGGTTGGTGCGCATTGAGATTTGATCATGAATTGAGCCGACAATTTGTATTCATCTATTATCTTATTTTTGGCCGACAAAGTTGTTGTAATTCCATGTAGCGGATATATAAGAGAAATTTTTTTCTTCATTTGAGGTGTGTGTGATGCAAAATGTATGACTTCTATGTGAAAATAAAGATCAGATCATTTGATTCCAGAGCAAAGTGTGAAGAAGATTGAGCAAAGTGTGTTTTTGTGCCTAATCAAAATTGTAATCAGGCTTTTGAAGAAGCTAATTTCTTTGTTCAAATTCTTTAGATCATTTTAATCTAAATGTTTCTATAAGACAATGTGTCTTCTTTAGCAGTGAGCTTTAGGCAGTGTGCCTAAATGCATGTGCATTCCCATTATTCATCTCTATACTTTTAACAGGGTATAATATTGTGGATTGACATCCACCATGGTTTTCCCCTAATAGGGTTTCCACATATAAAATCTTGGTGTTCTCTATTTTTTTGATGTGGTGATTGCTTATGCTTAATGTTATTTCATTAGATCTGAGAATAATTTGTGACAACTCATTCACCCCCCCTCTCAGTTGTCTATCCTTGTTTTGCCAACAATTGGTATTAGAGAAATTTCCTCTGAAGAAGTTTAATAGCTTGAGGTGATCCAAGATGGCATCATACAAGAAGGATAGTCCTAGATTCTATGGAACTAACTACTCTCTATGGAAGGCTAGAATGGAGTGTCATTTGAAGTGCATTGGTGAACCCTTCTAGAAGATCACAAAGAACAAATATGTTATTCCTCAAAATGGTCCCTCTACTCCTAATGAGATCAAAGAGGCTGAAACTAATATAAGGGATATAGAATCATTGTTGAGTGCTCTGACAGATTCAAAGATGAAAAATGTGATGGATCTTAAAATAATATATGAGATCTTGAAGAAGATCGAAACATTGTATGAAGGAGATGCACAAGTGAAAGGTGCTAAGCTACAAAGTCTGGAAGGAAAGTGGGAAAATCTGAATATGGGCAAAGATGAAAACATTATTTCTTTCATGTTAAAATTAAATGAACTAGTGATGGGTATTAGATGTGCCAATGGAACCTTGGATGAACAAGATATTGTAGCTAAAGTGCTCAAATAATTTCCTACCTCTTACAAATCAAAATCTCATGCTATTGAAGAGCTCGGGATAGTAACAAATTTGAGAAGAGATATGTTGATAGTAAGCTTGTTGCCTTTGAGTTGAGTGAATTTGGTGAATCTACCCCTAAGATAGAATCTGCATTTAAAGCTACTATATCTGGAAGAAATAAACAAAGATATGATTCAGGAGAAATTCATAGAAGGACATTCAAGTATGAAGATGAGATGAAGAAAATTGAAGATGAAGAAAAAGAGGTAGAAGAGTTGGAAGCACTGATTGTGAAAAGAGAAGCCAGAGGACAAGGTAAGTACAAAGGAAAATTTCCTATTAAATGTTTCTCCTGCAATAAGATAGGTCATTTTGCTTCAAGGTGTCCAGAAAGAGTTCCTAGGTCCAAACCTGACAAGCCTAGATTTGAAATGAAATGTTATTATGCTGAAGATGTTGATACTTGTGAAGAATCTAATAAATAAAATAGAAATGAGGATGGATGGGTATTTATTGATATCAAGGAAAATAGTTCGGTGTCCACTGAATCTGATAGTAATAAGAATGTTGAGAAAGCTCTTACAACCAGAATTGAAGAAAAGGATGAGTGGGTGATTGAAAACAGATGCTCACATCATATGATCTGTGACAAAAGCAAGTTTGTAAGCTTGGAAGAATATGATTGTGGTGTTGTAAGATTTGGAGACAACAATGCTGGTGTGATTTATGGCAAAGGCACTATTTCTCTTGGTGGTAAACATAATAATGATGATTTCCTTTATGTAGAAGGCTTGAAGCATAATCTATTGAGTTTTGCATAGATGGTCGACAAGGGATACAATCTTCACTTCAAACATGGAAAGTGCAGGATACTAGGAAGTTTTGGAAATGTAATTGCTTCAGGTACAAAGACAAGAGGTAACATTTTTCACTTAAGTGCTGCTAGTGAAAGTTGCTTAATTTCTCAAGTTGATGAAAGCTAGTTATGGCATATGAGGTTGTGTCATGTGAATTTTTATAACATTGTCAAAGTAAGCTCCACTCAAGCAGTTGAGATCTTCCTAAGCTAGTGAAGCCTACTAACACCATATGCAAGGAATGTTAGATGAGAAAGTAGACTAGAGTTTATTTTCGGAGGAAAAAAAATCATTTTAATGGATTAATAGAGCTAGTGCATGCTGATCTATGTGGTCCCTCCAGAATCAAAATTCTACAAGGAGAAAGGTACTTTATGTTACTTATTGATGATTACTCTAGGATGATATGGGTTGCTTTCTTGAGAGAAAAACATGAAGCATTAGAGAAGTTCAAAAATTTCAAAGATATGGCCAAGAAAGAGACATGTTTAAAGATTAAATGCTTAAGGTCAGATAGAGGTGGTGAATTCACTTCCCAAAAGTTCAATTCTTTTTGTGAAGAGCATGGAATAAAAAGATAGTTATCTGCTCCCTGAACTCCTCAACAAAATAGAGTTGTACAGAGAAAGGAAAAAACAATTCTAGATGCTGCTAGAACTATGATGTTGGAAGGAAATGTACCTCATATCTATTGGAGAGAAGTTGTAAGCAGTGTTGTGTATACTATCAACTGGATAAATGTAAATGGTAATTCTGGTAAGACTCCTTTTGAGATGTGGTTTGGTTATAGGCCTACTATTAAATATTGAAAAATATTTGAAAGTGGGTGCTATGTCAAGAAAGATGAAGATATAGGCAAGTTTTATGCTAGGAGTGATGAAGGAATATTTCTAGGTTACTCTACAAAAAGAAAATCCTATTGGTGCTATAATAGAAGATTGAGTAAAATCGTTGAAAGTGCAAATGTTAGAGTTGATGAAGACACTGCTAGATCATCCAGGTATTGTGGATATGATTTAGATGAACAAAATGATAGTACTGATAAAGGAAAGAATGCTCAAACATAGAATCAAGTTAAAAAAATTTCTAGTGAATCAAGAAAATCATGAAGGACAGGGTAGTGGAAGTGCAGAAGAGAGAACAAAAGAACCATAAGTTTGAGAGAATCCTAAAGTTTCATGGTATGTAAAGCTAAATCACTCTGAAGATTAGATTATAGGAGATAAGAACAAAGGTGTGTAGACTAGAAGAAGAATTGCAAAAGAGTATTGCCTGATTTCCAAGACTGAGCCCAAATTTATCAATGAACCATGTAAAGATGAACATTGGATGGAAGCAATGAAGGAAAATCTGATTTAGATAGAGAAAAATGATATATGGACTCTTGTTCCTAGACCTCAAAACAAAAAATGTGATTGGAACCAAATGGGTCTTTTAGAATAAGCTGAATGAACAAGGTCAAGTGGTTAGGAATAAAGCAATACTAGTATGTAAAGGGTACTCATAGATGGAAGGTATTGATTTTGAAGAAACCTTTTCCCCTGTTGCCAAAATTGAAACTGTGAGATTGTTTCTTGCTTATGCTTCTTTTAAGAACTACAAAGTCGATCAAATGGATGTAAAGTTAACATTTCTAAAAGGTGAGCTAGAAGAAGTATATGTTAAGCTACCAGATGGATTTCAACTGATTGATAAGGGAGATATGGTTTTCCAATTGAAGAAAGCACTGTATGGACTCAACCAAGCCCCTATAGCCTAGTATGCTAGACTGGATAAATACTTATTGAAGCTTGGATTTAATAAAGTTACTACTGACAGTAATTTGTATTTCAAGATGGGTCATGATAAAGAGTTTATTATTGAAGTCTTTGTTGATGACATCTTTTTTGGAGGTGATGAAGATTCATGTATGAAGTTTGCTGATGAAATGAAAAGTGAGTTTGAAATGTCTATGATTGGAGATATGAAGTTCTTTGTGGGATTGCAAATCACTCCATTAAATAATGGTATTTTGATATCTTAGTCCAAATATGTAAGAGATTTGTTGAAAAAGTTTGGCATGGAGGACTCAAAGCCCGTTGGTACACCCATGGTAACCAGATGTAAGTTAACATAGAATGATGATTCTCCTAAGGAAAATTAGACAAGATACAAGTCAATGATCGGTGCATTTCTCTATTTGACTGAGAACAGACCAGACATCTTGAATGTTGTATGCATGGTTGCTAGATATCAAGCTGATCTAAAGGAATTTCATGTGACTGTTCTAAAAAGAATTTTTAGATACTTGAAAGGAACAGTTGATTTTGGCCTATGGTATCCTAAAAATGATGATCTTACTTTGAGTGCATTTACTAATGCAGATTGCGTAGGAGATGTGGATGACAGGAAAATTACTAGTGGTGGTGCCTTCTTCTTTGGGAAGGAGTTGGTGTCTTGGTTAAGTAAAAAGAAGAATTCTATTTCCTTATCTACTACTGAGGCAGAATATATTGTTGTTGCAAACAATTATACTTAAGTAATATGGATGAATCAGATGCTAAGAGATATCAGAATTGAGTATGATGATCATATTGCTATATTTTGTGATAACTCACCTACAATAAATATTTCTAAGAATCTAATGTTGCATTCAAATACAATACATATATCTATCAAATATCACTTTTTGAGAGACAAAGTGAGTGATAAAGAAGTCAGACTGGAGTATGTGCCTACTAAGGAACAAATTGCAGACATCTTTACTAAGACATTTCCTAAGGATACTTTTTAGTATCTCAGAGGGAAATTAGGGGTGATTTTCCCTCCTAATCAGAACTAAGATGCAAGTCTTTTCATGATTCTATGCATTTGCAGTCATACTTAGTTTCAAATTGACGTTATGGTGGTTGCTACTCAGTGGGAGTAGTTAGATGATTTAGATATTTGGTTCAGAGCTTGTGTGTACCTTTTCCATTGATGTCAAGGGGGGAGGAGAATAATGTGAAATAGTATGAAAAGGGAAGAAGAGCTAGAGAAGAAGTCATGAGAGAAGAATCAAAACCTAAGGGGGAGTTAGTATTGATTGAGAGTTGCTTTGATGGTGTTTTTCACATCATCTGTTTCCATTAATGCCAAAAGGGGAGATTTTTGGATGTTGTGGTTGTGTTGCTGATATGTGGTTGTCATTGATGTCAACACTATTAGCATTGGTGTATTTAAGGCTATATATGTCAAGGATATTGAGAAAATTATAATAAATATGTTGGAGGTTTTTTGTGAAGTAGTGAAGTTAAGTGTGATGAAAATTATAGTATGTTAGTATTTATAAGTTGTGCACTAAAGGGTTTATTTTTTAGTGTATTTATTTTATCCACCATAAGTTTCAAAGATCCACGTGAAGATTTGATCATGTTATGAAAAATTGTGTTCTAATAGGTTTTTTGTGGATTTAGTTAGTGTTCCTAATTGAAGGTGATGTGATTCTAGTAAGTTGAGTTGCTGTAGATTATTCTCTATTGATTTGTGATGCTCATGGATGTTTCTAGATCATGCTATATCTTTTTTGCACGCCTGTGTTGATTGATGTTCTCGTGATCGAAGATTTTTCCTTTGCATTTTTGAGTTTTCATGTTCTTGGCTGACATGGCGGTTGTAGCATGTTGTAGATCCTTGTGAATTAATGTTTGAATGTTTGACATTTTTGAGGATGTTTTTTTAGGTCTTCATTATGTTTTGACTGACTTAGGTTGGTGTGTATTGAGATTTGATCATGAATTGGGCCAATAGTTTGTATTCATCTATTATCTTATTTTTGGTCGATAAATTTGTTGTTGTAATTCCATGTAGCAAATATATGAGAGCAATTTTTTTCTTCATTTGAGGTGTGTGATGCGAAATGTTCAAGTACTATGTGTGAATAAAGATCAGATCATTCAATTGTAAAGTAGAGTGTGAAGAAGATTCAACGAAGTGTGAAGAAGAGTTTATGTGGCTAAGGAAAACTGTAATCAGGGTTTTGAAGAAGTTAATTTATGAGTTCAAATTCTTTAGATGGTTTTAATCTGAATTTTTCTATAAGATAGTGTGTCTTCTTTGAGCAGTGAGCTCTAGGCAGTGTACCTTAATGGATGTGCATTCCCATTATTCATCTCTATACTTTTAACAGGGTATAATATTGTGGACTGACATCCACTATGGTTTTTCCCCTAACATGGTTTCCATGTATAAAATCTTGGTGTTCTCTATGTTTCTAATGTGGTGATTGTTTATGCTTAATGTTCTTTCATCAGATCTGAGAATAAGTTGAGTAAAGTTTAATAATTTTGAATAATCTGTGACAATTGATTCACCCCCCCTCTCAATTGTCTATTGTTTTTCCGACAGTAATATTCTTAGTATAAATATTCAAACTCACCTTTAAAACTACATTTTCCCAAAAATTTAACTATTAAACCCCAAAGAAACACTTAGAGTGCTTCGAAAGGGGATAATGTTCTTGTAAAGTCCTTAGGTCTATGGGTATGTACATAAATCTGAGGGACCAAAAAAGTGGCCAAAACCACCATTTGTTTGATTTTGTATATAACATGAGAAACATTATAACGTTCTTTTGTTATGCTCGATACAATATTAACCTTTATTGAGCCATAATGTGAGTATTTTATATTGTTCTCATATTTTTCTTCAATAAAAAATTAACAAAAATATTTTCCACATGTCAATAATTAGGGCTATAATATCATGTTAATTCCATATGTTTTCATTGATAAGTGTGATGGTGGAAGACAAAGAGATAATTATTTTTATGAATTTCATATGTAAGATAAGTGTATGCTATCAATATCCTTGATGATTTGTGATGATATTGAATTTTAAGGAAGCTATGAATTCATGTGTCTTGGCATTGGATAGAGTAAGTTGTAAAAAGCTTGAAGAAATTTGGCTAAGTAAAGTTCAAGTTAGGAAATGTGTCATAGGCTCAAGAAAATGTATCACATTCTATTTCATTTGAAGGTATGAGATTATGGATAAAGAATATAGCTTACAACTACTCTTCGGTATGAGTGGTTCAAATTTGAGATCATGAAGCCTACCACAAAGTGTTCTATAACTAGCAGAGTTAAGAAATTAGTATAGTGTGGTTATAGTTAGGAAGGTTTAGAGGAATGCTCCATAGTTCACCAAACTTGAATATATGGTCCTATAGTTTGGAGGACTGCTAGATATAGGTAATAAAGACATGATTCCAGCCAGAAGTGATAATTTGTACCACAATATTTTTTGGATTTATTTGAGTGAAGACAAGTCTTATTGTTTTCTAAGGTATGTTGAGGGAGATAATAGATGCCACCACTTTTCAATGCGTCTTGACATTCGGCTTTGTTATTCAAAAGGTAAGCTCATATGGCTAGTTGGTATGCTCAATTCAAGTTTAAAATGTCTTTATCTACCACAAGTATTTTTTTATATATTTTACATCCAATGTGTGTAACTAGAGTGTATTAGGAATACTTAATTTAGTTCTCAAGTGTTTGTGGCAACATGAAATAGTCTAAAATGGTAAAAGGGGAATATATGAATGTTTGGAAAAGTATTTAATATTCAAACATGATCTGCATGTGGTTATTTTTGTTTCTCTGGTATTGCTTTTGGTTTGGAAATAATATAAATAAGGTTAAGTTTTTGTTGGGATGACTTGGAACGAAAAAATTATTGCACCAATTTTTCAAAAGTTCATGCCAATATGGAGATGTGTGCTAAGGTAAATAAGGTCCTAATTGTATCTTGGTTTGAACTGCATTTGATTTCTACCTTCTATAGATATCTTGGGGGCCATTAATCATGGATGTTGCATATTTTATATTATATGTTTCATCTTGACTGAAAAAGGAGAAATTTTTTTTTAGTGTTTCAAAGGATATAAATGTAAGATCAAGGTTATTCAAAGGTTTGTGTGTTGTGTTTCGTGTGTTATAAAATAGGATGTACAAATAAAACTATCACAAAAAAAAATCATAATGAAAAGTGGAAAAGATCAATCCAATCATGATAGCTCAATAGTGATGTTGTGTGGAGGTAGTAGAGATAGCTGTGCTGAAATAATAAGTATTAAATGATATTATGATGTTGTGGATCTTTGTTGAGTGGTTGTGTAGATATAAGTTATTATTGCAGGCTTTGGAAAGGTCAACAAAAAGTTTAAGTAGTCTATTTTGTGAAAGATATCTGAATAAGATAAGTATCTTTGTACAAGAGGTTGTAGCCTCATTCTTGGTTGTAAGTGTTGTATTTGTTGAGGAATTTATAGATTTCTTTGGGTTTTAGCCCATAAAACTTGTAAATATTGTTTATATTTATGAAGCTGATTTGGATAGTAGATCCAAGCAACTTTCTCACCATAGTTTTTCCCTTCTAGGGTTTTCCACATAAATATGATATTATGGTTGTGTGCTTATGTGTTCTTCTTCTTATCATAATTCAAACCTTTTCATTTGACTAATTTCTAGTATATGTGAAGAATTTGATTAAGTATTGATTCACCCCCCTCTCAATATTTTTGTGTGTTCTAGAAGATGATAAAGATATGGGAGTCTTTAATGAAGAATATTGTAAAGTTGATTTTGAAGGAGAACGAATTTCTACACTAGAACATCTAGATGTAGCAAGGAAATAAAATAAAGTATTTAAGATCAAACTCAAGGAATCAAAAGAAGCAAATTTTATCAATTTGAAATTTCAAGTTGAAGAAGGTAAAAGGGTTATAGATTGTATAAATACTAAGATCAATGACTTGACTTAGTTGAATTAACCAAGATTGAAGAAGAAATTGTCTTTCTAAGGAAATAATTGGAGAAATCAAAGGACGAGATAGAAAAATGCCTAACACTCAAGAAAAGCAACAACATCCTTGATGAAATAATTAGTAGACATAGATCTCTAAATAATAAGGGTGGTCTTGGATTTGGAAAAGGTTAGAACTCAAAAATAGATATCCCTGAAGGCATGTTTGAAATGAAAAGGAAGAGGCCAATGCTAAAGATTCTAAGAAGACTAAAGATGAGAAAGAAGAGTTGTATATGATAACCTCATAAAGGTCAATGAACAAAAGAAGAGCTTCAAGAGATCTCCTCCTAGATAGGCTACTACTCCTAGGTTCTCTCATTCATTTCATGGTTACTATTACTCTTGTAATAAGTTTTGTAATAAGGCTATTAATTATAGAACTAAGGAGAGGATTACACTCTATCTCCACATGGAAACAATGATCAATTCATATCTTATTATAGATGAGGATGTTGACAAAAGAGACTAAACTGAATGTGTGTAAGGAACCTTGAAAAAGTATATTCATGAGGCTCTAAATAATAATGGAGAATTGGATAAGCTAAAAGGAATTACCAAAAATTCATAATGGCCTTCATTTATAAAATTCATTTTTAAGGATATTAGCTCCTTTGACAAAAAAATGATTTTATCCTAGACAAAGAAATAACCTAGTAAAATACTGACTGCCTAAGAGCTCATCTAGTAAATCACCGATAAAAGTGATAGGAAATTTAACCTTGATGGTCAATTTATTGAGTTGTTATAAATAATGGCACATCCACAAACCCCCATATTTCTTATAATCCCTAACTACCATGGAATAGAAAGGATTTTTGCTAGTATGAATGATACCCAACTCTTGGATCACCTTAACCATTTTCTTAATTTTATTATTTTTCTCCAAAAAGATAAAAATAGGGTTGAATACAAGCATAGTGACTTCCCAATATGAGGGGAGTTATATCATCATGGAACCTTTTAGGGGTAATCCTTCGGGTTACTCAAATACTAGTTAATAATTATCGAGGAACTATTGTAAAATTGGTTGAAGATAAGGAGAAGGTGGTGGAAGCTATAGAGAATAAAATTGGGTTAGAACAACAAACTATCATTTATTCAATAATATTTGTATACAATGGGACAAGACTGTATGAATTTTAATTATATTTAATCCTTGTAATGTATACACTCACCCATCATAGTGGAATCTACACCAAATTTGGGAGTATTCAGAAGTGTTCAGGCCAAAGTTTTGTAACCACTATGCACCTAATACATCTATGCCCCATAAGGAAAGAGAAAACATATTTATTCTCTATTAAAATCATTCATTATAAGATTGAAGTTAAATCACTTTCACTCATAAGACATAGAAATACCATTGGCCATCATAATTTTAAAAATATTGTAAGTGTAGCATTGAAAATTGTTAGCCTTGACAATTTCGCTCAAGTTTAGCTCCCCCCTATTTGCTTGGACCTATTATGCATTAATTAGACACTTTATAAACATTCTTGGAAAATAAAACATGGGAAATAAAATTATACATTTAATATTTTTCCCCCAACACTTTTAGACCCTGTAAAAGGTGGATCCAGTCTAGGGTGTCCTACACCCTAGACCACCTGATTTGGCCCCAAATTTGAATATATCGATGTTCATAATCTATTATTTTAATTTAAAATTTCAAATGTTGACTATGCATATTTTATTTTTAGAAAATTAGAATAATTGTATATAAATACAAGGTATTTTCACAATTTCAAATCCTAGAAAATCTATTGAGAAAATTGAAGATCCTAAAAATCAATCAAGAGAAGTCAAGAGTAGAATTATCAAGAATTTTAGTGGCATTATTAAATCACCTTTATTAATCAAATTCAAGTGTTCAAGACATCAATATGAAGGAAGAAAATTATGTTCAAGGAGCTACTCTGATCAATCATGCCAAATCATGAAGATGTATTGAGTTATCCTCTACATGCTAGTCACACCAATCCATTGTGTTATGATCTCTAATTTTATAGGTCCATCAATCATTCCAAGCATCCGTCAACTAACTTTTATGTGGAATCTCTTCTTTAATGGTTTTTACATCAAGGTAACATTATAATTATCATTTATCAATTTTAGTCAATTATTGTAATTTTGGCCTATACCCAACCTTGGGCATAACCTCTTGATAATTATTAATCATTGTACATGGAGGTGGAAAAACCAAAATATGTTTTGACTTAGGAAATCCCCTATGGAACATAACCTCTTCCCCTATTTTCATCTATGTAGGTTATATTTTGAGGTTTCAACTAGTGATAGTCTAGGAAAGCAAAGTGTAGACCTTAATTAACATCTCAAAGTTTTTAGATCTAAGGAAAGAGTGTCCCATTATGTGGAAAACTACACCCTAGATTGGCCAATTCAGGTCCAAATTTTTAGTGCAAACTCTTCAATGTTGCTTGATCTTAGATTCATGTTAGTTTTGTAACTTTTCATTTTCATCTCTTTGCTAAATTACATTTTCAAATCTATGGTTGTATGTCAAATAGGCATATCATATCACACTTCAAATTTTTTATCCACACAACTTCAAACAAAACATAAACCCTAGGATATTGGCACTCCCTTGTGGTAGCAAGTTAATAACTAAACTATAGGAAATTTATGTTTAATGTCGACTCAAGTGATAAGGAGTTAATCTTAGTTATCCTATTTGGATCTAGGATCAATTTTCCTATTGAATGTTGGGATGTAGAGACTAATCATGCTATACTGTACACTCTTCATGTTTTATGGCCGAGCAAGGCTACAACAGGTGTAATTCAGACCATTGTGTTTATTTTAAGATGTTAGGTGAAGATAGCTACATTATTTTATGTCTATATTTTGATGATGTGCTTGTAGAGGGGTCTAACATGGATCACATAAAGGAGTTAAAACAATAGTTAGAAAATTCATTTGCTATGAAGGATTTGGGGGCAGAAAAACAAAACCTTGGTATGAAGACTACAAGAGATAGGGAAAATAGGAAAAAAAAATTATCTCAAGCTGATTATGTTGAAAACATGTTGCAAAGATTTCATATGGAGAATGCAAAAGTTGTCAACACACCTTTGCCTAGTCATGACAAATTGACTAAGGATATGTGTCCAAAGATACAAGAGGAGGAAGGAAAAATGTCCAAGGTACCGTATGCTTCAGCTATAGGCAGTCTAATGCATATCATGGTATGCACGAGACCGGATATTGCACATGTTGTAGGAGTTTTTAGCAGGTATTTGATTCATCCCGGAGTTGAGCATTGGAATGCGGTAAAATGGATTCTCAGGTACTCAAGAGAAACATCCAATAAATTTTTATGTTTTGGGGGCTCTAATACTGATTTACAAGGCTATGTTGACTCAAATTTGGCAAGGGATATAGATACCAGGCAGAGTACCATAGGTTATGTATTTACAGTTGGTGGGACAACAGTGAGTTGGATTTCTCGATTGCAAAATGTGGTTGCTTTATCCACCACAGAAGTAGAGTATGTGGCTGCAACAAAGGCAACAAAGGAGATGATATGGCTGCAAGTTTTCATGGAAGAATTGGGCAAAACACTGGCTTAAAATCACTTGTTTACAGATATCCAGAGTGTTATACATCTTGCAAGGAATTTTTCCTTGCACTCTAAAACCAAAAACATACAATTGAGATATCATTTCATTCAGTCAGTATTGGAGGATGGATAGGTAAAGCTAGAAAATATACATACACATGAAAATCCAGTGGATATGTTTACAAAGGAAATAAAAAGGGAGAATTTGAGCTCCTCTTCATCTTTGGTTGGCCTTCAAGGTTGAATTCAAGTATAACAGAGCAACAAGGTCCAAGGTTCTTATTTCCAATGGGAGTTGTAAATGCAACGGTGTCGTCTAGGATCAGTCTCCAAGTGGGAGATTTTTGGGATTTGGTAACTCATCATGCTATAATATACACTATTTAGTACTGTACACTCTTCATGTATGCTATACTATACCTTTTTTTTTGCTTCATCATCGAAAAAGAAAAAAGTTGACTTTGTAAACCCTAATTTCTAGAAGCTTCTAAAAGCTTGTTATAAGCGGCTAGGATGTAGAGTTGTAGCATGGAATTATTCATGATATTGTAATATGTTTTGCACTAGATAATAAAATCATTTGATGGCTGCGGTTTTGTGGACGTAGCCCATATTGGGTGAACCATGTTAAATTCTCTATGTTATAATTTCCTGTGTTTTATTTATCTATTTTATTGATCAAATCTGCATTTAACTTGTTAGATATCTGCCTTCTAACCCTAACACTCAAAATTTTGGTGAACCTAACATATCCTACACTTGCAATGTTTTTATTTTCATTGCATAAATTCTAAAAATTGACTCAAAAATCCAAGCTATTTGAAGATTTTGTTATTTTAAATGGTTTTATTTTCAAAACTAGGCATTTTGGATTCTTTGATAACCATCATTAAAAATAAAAAAATGTAAATAATTTGATTTAAATTGCATAATTTTAGATCTAATTTTTTCCTTGTTAGGGCTTAGATTTGGGTTATTTTCTTTAAAAAAAATATTTTAAAAATTATTTTGTTATCTATGCATGCATATTTTAGTGAAGAACATTGAAAAAGTGAAGGAGTTGCATATTATTTTCATTTAAAGAGATCACAAAGAATTTATTTTCTATATTTTTTTAGAAAAATCAATCGATTACAATATTTAATTTCTGAAAATTATCATTTGAACATATTAAATTTCCCTAAAAGTATCAAAATTGTATGCATGTATGTAATTCATATGACAAGAATAGGTTTTGATGCATTTTCATAACTATGTTCATTTCCATACCTAAACATCTGAAACAAATGACCCTCAAACACTCTTGATAATTTCAAAATATTTTTTTACATAAATACTTGTCTGGTGTAGGGCATATTGCACCTTTTCCATTCATTTTGTTCTAAATTTTTTAATAAAATCTTTGTCAATGTTCTCTGTTCAAATCTGGTTCCTATTTTGGAATTTATATTTTACAAATTGTTTGCATCACTGATTCTATCAGTAGCACATAGCATAATATTTTCATTGCAAAAATATTGTGTTATCATAATTCATATTCTATTGTTAGATCTTGTTAGGAAATTCAAATATTTTTTTGTAAAATCGTGTTCAAATAAGTGTCTCTCTCCTCTTTTCTTATTTTTCATTGATCCCTCTCCTAGTATCTCTCCAACTTGTGAGGGTATTTTGGTGCAATAGGATGCGACTATTAGCTCAATAATGACTATCATATTTGTTCTTCTCCAAATATCTCCTACTTGTGGGAGTATCTTGGTGCAATAGGATCCAATCATTAAAAATCATGAGAATCATATTTTTCCTCTCCCTATACCTCTCCTAATTGGGAAGATATTGTGGCACAATTGCCGTATGTGCAAGATCATGATGGGCCAAAAAGTGGCGATATGATTGGTATGTGTAGGGTATGTGGCTGACGACTTTTTTTTACCCAAAATTGATGAAACGAAAAGGGTTTTTAGAGGATATTCTCAACTTTCCACCAATATAAATTATACTTTATTTTCTATTTGAATTATGACTAAAGTCCCAATTGATATGTTGATTGAAAAAAATCTATAGCTTTGAAACGGTATAACATTTTTTGAATCTGAAACATGTGTCACATTCTATGCTTCACATACTATAAGATTAAAAAAAAATTGAATTTCATGAAGTTTTGACCAAGTTAAGGTGGTGAGACATACGATTTTTTATATTTTTTAAAAGTTGTAATAAAAAATTCATAATTAATTCTTTACTTGAATAAAAATTACAAAAAAATATGTAGCACATCGGGACATGATTCCTCTAGTTATATATAAAACATTATAAAAAATATTATCATTTTATTGTGCTAGGGTGGTTAGACAGACACCTACTTCTTATTTTTTTCCCTAAAATTTAAGTGCTACTACATTGAAATTTCAAATTTTCTCCAAATAGATTTTTTTTTAAAATAATCCTAGTAGTTTAGAAACTACATTCAATTTTCTATAGATTCTATTCTTACATGTTTTTGAAATAATATAGATAACTTATTCAAATTTTTACGTCAAGTTGCCTAACTTTGATTTTAAAAAAACATTTGCCACTTAAGGGCCTATTTTTTCCATGATGATCCTACACATACCCATTGGATACAATCATTGATAAATTTTTAAATGATAGTAAGGTGGATTACATGGATGAAGGTTCAAAATAGAATTTAGGTCCTCAATTGATAGAATATTACTTATGAGCTCAAATGATACACCCATATTTGATTATTGTACCTCCTAAACCACTTTTCATTATAGGACCTCCTAAACTTTATAGTCATATCCAATAAATTTCAAAAAATCTCACTAGTAACCATCTGCAACAAGATATGTTGAAGAAACCAAATTATCACATAGTTTCTCACACATATAACACAAAAAATAACATTCACCCCATTTTCTCAACCATATATCCCACCCCCACCTAACCTTCCTTAGCATAGGGGTAATGAATATGATATTGTTGGGGGACTTTGTAATAATTCATAAAAAATTTCTCATTTGGACTTGATTCAAAGATCACCTACATACCACAAGATGTTCCAAGAGGCTTTACAGAAGATTGATGTCTCACCTTCTGTCAAAGAAAATTTAGGAACCTTATTTAATTTTATGCAATTAAAAAAGTTGGATATAACCTTCCCTTGACATGAATTAAACTTGCTTGAGATCTAGAAAAAACATGAGGCTCTAATGATAATGGATATAATTAATAAAAATAGGGTTAGATGTACTCTCATTGATAATGGATTAGGTCTTATTGTTTGCATCATGGATCTTCAAGATAAGCTTGGCATGGATAAGAATCTTGTAGAACCTAATTATTTGTCTATTTATGGCTTTGATTATTTTATTAGGAAACTATTAGGGACAATCACACTATCCACTAACATAGAGACCTTGAGTTTTCCTACTCCTACCAATATCATGCCTTGACCACTTTCATATAATATTCTCTTAGGTAGACTATGGATTCATGCCATGAAGAGAGTCATGTATACTCTCCACCATGAGAAGAAATATTAATAAAATAACAATATATATATAGTTAAAGCTGATGAACAAAGATATATTTCACAAATAAAATTTGAACATAACACTTCCAACTCTTTTAATACTTTGATTCCATCTTCAAATTTTGAGCCATTACCTTCCAATGATAATGCTACTATAAATGTGCTCTTAGGTGATGATTTCCCAAGTCATTGGATTTTGCACCTTCTTTCAATTGGAAGTCTTAAATCTCACCATTGAAGTCCAAAGAGTCAAATACAAATGATGATCGTGAAATTTATTTATCTTCAAACACATGTTTTGGTGATGACTCATGTTCATTAGATTTTACATCCTCCTTTATTGGAGAGTACAAAATCTCACAATGTAAACCTAATGAATCTTTCATTTTATTTTCTCAATCTTCTTCTACATAAAAAAATCCCAAAACATCACCCCATGATGGTGATGGGGGCTCTTTAGATTTTTCCCTCATGTGTTGGTGATGCCTAATTTTAAAAAACTTAAGGACTTGCATTCTTGTGAAAGAATAAATTATTCTCTTAAGAATTTATATAATATTACTACATATAAGTTGTAATAATGTTATGTGATTGGATAAAGAAATTTTCTAAAGATCGATATAAGGAAAATATAAAACAAGGAGTTAAGGATTTCATGAAGTCTATGTATTATATTTCAAAAATGGATTTAGGTTTCCATCATATACTATTGTATAGTCCTAAAATTGCACCCCTTGCAATTTCACATACATTCGTGTACCTGCTTTAGTTTCCACTCCCATAGAACTTGTGAAGGCTCATTTTAGCCCCTACATCAGCCTTTTTCTTTTCTCAAGATGCTCAACACCCCTTTTCAGTAGCTACCCTTGTGTGTCTGCTTTGTATTGAAACTTGTGATTTTCTCGTTCATGTTGTTTTGTAGCATGGTGTGTCCAGACACTAGCACATCGCGTGGATGTTCGGGTGCTATGCTAGCATCCTGTGACATTTTGATGTTCAATCGACCATTTCCATGCATTTTTCCCACTTGTCACCTCATTTTTCTCTCTAACTTCTTCTAGCTCCATTCTTCCAAGTTATTCTAGCTTCTTCTTTTTCTTCTAACTTCTCTAGCTAGCTTCTTCTCTCACAACACCCTTTGCAACACTCTTGGCTCTTGCAGATTCATCTCCCTTATCTCATGCTTGTGAGCATCTTGGGATTCCACATCTCCTATCTATTTCATACTTACTTTGTGATATGGGTTCTCCTCCTCGAGCAGGGGTTGGTTTTATAACCTATTTTGTGAAACGGGTTCTCCTCCTTGAGTGGGGTTTTCTTTTATCACTCATACTTGGCAGTGTGGGTTCTACTCCTGCGTGGAATTTTCTTTCACCACGAGCTTTATTCATTCTAGTTCATTTCTCTCTATCTATCTAGATGTTTATGGAGGTGGGAACACCAAAACAGGGGTTTGACTAAGGAAAACCCCTATATAACACCAACAATTTCTCCAGAGATTCCACCCGTAGGTACTGAATACATTCACGTGCTAGAGGTTTCATTACTTTCGTGGTTTTGAGTATTTTCTTCTTATTTCTTACTCTCTTTATCATTCCTATTTCACTTTATTTCACCTATATCACATTTGATTACTTTATTGCATTCTATAAATTCTTAGTAATCAGAGTAGATGTAGTCATTTAGCTATTTTCTATGATAAAATTTATTTCTGGTGTGTACGAGATGCCAGTGCACCGCGTTTTCATCCGTATTTTGTACTATTGTCCTTTGGCCAAGAGCTTGTCAGTTTGTCAAGGAAATCTTTGCGACCCACTATTTCCAATTCTAGAACTCTCACCATTTTTCCTTAAGGTAGTTTCAGGTAGTTCGCCTTGTGAGGCTCTCTGAATGAAGATAACTCATGAGTAGTGAATCCCTCTTCTCTACAACTATATTTAAAATATCATAGGGTAAGTGAGCAAGCTTTTCTTCACAAGAGAAAAAATTGTTTCCTACACATTTATCAAAGTGAAAGCATATTTTATCAAAGGCTTGTCAAAGCCCACTAGATTAAGATACCTCCAACTCGTAATATTTTTTTATAAAAATAACTCTTTGAGTGTGTATCATCAAGTGCATGGCCATTCCACTAATGGATTATAGGCCTTGAGTAGTAAAATACAACAACTTAGTGATTGTGTTGATCTTCTATTTTTTTATGCACGTAATAACTCAAAACAATAATGATCTTTATCTTATGGTGTTTCTCCTCACTATGTGGCATTTTTAACTTCATATATATGCTCATTCTCATTCATGGTGGTATAATATTAGGTGAAACCATATGTTATTTTCCACATGGAAACAATATGATAGTTTCTTGAATGGTTATCTTTGATATTTACACTTGGAGGGCAAGGATAACTAGTTTTGGGAGGTGTGTATTCTTTTCAAGGATCCCCTCTTCACCTCTTGTTTCCTTAAAATAACCACATAGAAATTATGTTGACATTTTAAGGGCTCAAGAATATCACCCTATCCATTTCATAAACATCTTGTGAGATTTGACTTATTGAAATTCCCCTTTGGTGATGGTGTTGTTTATAACACCCCTAAGGAATGAAAATCATTTCATCTCTTGTGATGTTTTAAACTTTTGTATGCTCCCTGAAGTGTGATTTGCAGTATATTCCATGGATTCAACACAAAAAATCTTGTTGATTTATGAGCTTGGAAATTTTTACATGGTCATCTAGAACAACATACCTTGCTTCCTAGTGGATATATGTGGTTCATGAGTGATTTTATATCCTTATGAGAACACCATTTTGTTTAAAAAACACACTTGATGGATGATGTTTGGTATTTGAGATAAATTTAAGATTGAGTTCTCTTTACGTTACTGGCTCAAATCATTTTTAGTACTAACATGTGTTTTTTATTATATCTTACTATTTACATTATATTTATATTGTGATTGTATTTCATTTATATCATGTTTCTCTTTGGATCATTTCCATTTTGTATGTCTTCATTGTGTAGGCTTCATGTTTCGTATTTTACATTACATCTCACACATGTGTGTTCCTTGTTCCTCATGTTGTCTTGCCATAGGATATTGATTCTTGGGGGCTAACTAATCCCCTAGATTTGATGTCATCCTATCTCTTCAATAGTTGGACTATTGAACCCCTCTTAACATATCCACAATTTATTGTGAGTATGAGCATAAGATTATAATCTCACTAAAGTGCGGACTAAATGTAGCACTAAAATTATAATCCTTGACAATTTCACCTGAGATTTTGTTCCTGCCTATGTGCTTGGACCTATTATGCATTAATTACATATTTTAGAAATGTTCTTGGAAAATAAAAAATGGGAAATAAATTATATGCATTTAATATTTTTCCCTGACACTTTTAGACCTCGAAGAAGCTGAATCTAGGCTAGGGAATCCTACACCCTAGACAACCTAATTTGGCCCCAAATTTGAATTTGTCAATGTCAATAATTTATTATTTTTAATTTTTAATTTCAAATGTTGGCTATCAATATTTGATTTTTTCAGTAAATTAGAATAATTCCATATAAATATAATGTATTCTCACCATTTCAAATCCTAGAAAATCTATTGATAAAATTGAAAATCCTAAAAGAATGGACTTAAGTAGAATGGATGCTAATATGAAGTACTATAGTGATGAAAAAAGTGATATTAGAGCCTTGGGATATCAACAATTCATTGCAAATGATAATTTAATCAAGACTCAAGAGTTTAAATATTTTTTCATGAGAATAAAAATAGATGAGTAATAGAGGTAGGTCAATTAAGACAAATATAAGGTTTGTCCCTCTAAATGGGATGAAATTTATAAGAAAGTGCTTCATGAAATTGACTCTAATGTGGGAAAAATGACGCCTAAGAAAGGAAGAAAGTTAGTGCAAGATAGTGGCTTGTTTCTACTTCTTGATTGGTATATCATTATTGCACTTTATTTAGACACAATAAAGAGGTAGGACCAAGAAGTTTTTTCTACTAAAGAGAAAGTAGGGAAAGCCTTCTGGGTGTTAGGTTTTAACCCAAAATTTGAGACCTTGAAACTATGAGATATGGCTTCAAACACAAAAAAGATAAGAGTTTTATATAGCATCTATGAACTAAAAGTGGATTTGATAATCAAGAGTGTTCTAGATACTCATACTCCCCAAGCCATGTCATTGGTAGTTAATATAGTCTTATTCAATGAAGCCACAACCAATAAGTGGAAATATGATTTTGATAAAATGTAGGACCAATATATGAAGGTAGTTGTAGAATTGAATTAATTTAGGTCCCTACAACTAGCATCTACAAGTTCATGAATTCCAATAGATTCCACTGCATTAAGCTCAACAAAACCTTTCCCATTAGATGAAGAATTTTTTCTTATAGAGATAAAGTAACAAAAAGAGTAGATGAAGGGAATAAAAGAAGATAAGGTGTAAATAATTGAAAAACTAGTGATAGATCTAATTTATTATAGGATATCCAAGATAATGAGAAAATATGATGATACATCAAAGGCATATTCAGATTGGAAATTAGCTTCTTCCACACATGAATATGATAACAAAAATCTTAAACCAATAGTAGATTGATGGATGACTAAGATTATAGTAATATGAAAAATTCTTAGATGTGCTAGATTTGACCTTGAGGATCCTATAGAAGTAAATGAAACTAATGAAATTATGCTAATATTTGAAGTAATTATGGCCTACACATTGAAACTTGATAACAAAATCAAAGATAAAATATAATCATAGGAATCACTTGAAAAGAGGGTAATGCCAAATATCTTAGATAAGCAGGGTCAAGTCAAAGCACTAGATCAATGGAAGGATGAATTGGTTATACTTGGCCCTAGTCTTTCCTCATCTGTGTGTGCTAATGGAGAATTCAATATAAACCTACTAAACACCACATCATAGGAGAACTATTTTCCCTAGGGGTAATTTTGATCATTTTTAACAAGGAAACTATAGCAAATATGTACATACAATGAGAAGATATAAAAAGTATTCTCTTCCTAATGGCCCTCAGAGAAGATGTGTGTGTCTTGGGAAGAAAATACAATTATTATGCATACTATTATTTCAATCTTATATCGATCTAAAATATAAAATATGTACGTACAATGAGAAGATATAAAAAGTATTCTCTTCCTAATGGCCCTCAGAGAAGATGTGTGTGTCTTGGGAAGAAAATACAATTATTATGCATACTATTATTTCAATCTTATATCGATCTATAACCATTAGAATCCAAATCAATGGGTGACTTAAATTTTGGCACTTTTGATGGAGTTCAAGCATTTGCATTGTTTATCTCATCAACAACATGTGAACCATTATTACTATTTTCAAATGTAAATCTCATATGTAATTGGCATAAGTCCCCAAGTGACTTTTATTTAATGAAATGACCAAAATGTAATTGTTGATAATATTTTACCACCCTAATTCTTAGGAGTTTAAGTTAGCGAAAAGAGGAGTAAAATTTAAAGAGTTCTAGGTGCCATTAAAAAAAAAAAAAAAAAGGAAAAAATGGTTCATCAGTAGATTTTGTGAAAATAATAATTTTAAATAAAAAGAGATTATTTTTTATTTCCCTCCATCCATGTAGTAAGAGAAAACATGGGGTCTTCAATGCTAGTTGTTGGAAGGAATCATCCATGAAGATAGAGAGACCTATTAGAGTAAAGGTTTTAACTTAATTATGCTGATTAAGTTACCTTTATTCCCTTCTTAAGATTTCATCTTTAGTTTTCATAAAGTGACATTTAATAATTATATTAATTATTAAATGTTTTCCTATTAGGGTTTCTTTTAGGGTTTGCATGATCTCCTTCTTAAGGATTGATCCATTGTATATTCATAATTCCCTTTTTGTTCTGATAAGATAATTTCTCCATTTTTTAGAGCTTCAAACACTTTTTTGTTTTATCCATCCATTCTCTTCCTTGTGACAAGTATCCATTTGCATGCAGGTGTTCTTGGAGTCTGAAGGTGGTTTTGACAACTTCTACAAGACCAACACCTGGTGGTTTCTATTGAAAGATTTTTTAATCTTGAAGACCATGTTACATCCATGATTGAAGGAGTAATTACATGTTGTTGGAAGCTTGAGAAGGTTTCTGACAGGTTGCATAAAGAGAGAGATCTTAGGAGTTGTTTTTACATGCTTAAAATGGGTAAAGAAGAGGAAAAGTTGTTGTTCTATTTAATTTTAATCCTTTCATTTCCAAAAAGAGATGTTATATCCATCATGAAGAGCATAAAATATCATGTATGGCCTTAAAATTTATTTATTTTTAGATTTTTTCATGCTAGTTTATGTATTGATATATTCAATGGACAATGGATGAAGAGTGGCATTCAAGAAGCGATTTTTATTTCAAGTTTAAACGTAACTATTGCTACATGAAATTTTGTATGTTTATGAAGTTTGACTGTCTCATAATTCCTAAGAAGCCTTCTTAATTGTTAATGAGACCCTATAGAAACTATAAAATCCTAAGTAAATAGATAGACATTGTGTAGAGCTTACTTTACACATATATTGTGTGAGGTTTTGGTTTCTTTGAATCTTGAAACTTTAATTTTCTATTTCACTATCATGTAAAAAAATTTCCCATTGGATACTTATTGTTAATGCCTATGATATGTGCTATTGAAAGGATAGTTCGAAGGTCAACAAACTCCATATACCCAAGAAGGTATTGTAACCAAATTGTGAGTAGACAAGTGTGTCAAGGTGTCTTAATGGAGAAAAAGGGATTGAATCCCACTTCCATAGCTTATAAGAGCCCTATTATTCAAACTAGGTAACAATGGCCATTCATAGAACCATCCACAAGTACTATCAGGACAAATGATATTAATATATATACCTCCTTTTGTCTTGCTATCATCTTATCAACATTAAATGTTGAATATATTGATTTAGTGAGATCTAAGAGTTATAGGTAGTAGATGTTATATTAGTTGAACTTGTTGGAACACAAAATTCTACAAGAGGGGGTGAATTAGTAGATACTAAAATTTTAACCCTTTAACACTTTGTGCAGATTCATTCTTTGAACCTTTAATGTGAAAATTATGACTTAACATGAAAATGGATGAGCATGCACACACAAGCATCACATAACACAAGATGCACATGGAAAACCCAAGATGGGAAAAACCATGGTGATAAATTTTGCTAGGAGCTACTATCCTAATCTAGCTTCACAAGAATAAAGTTTAATTACAATGATTTAAGGGCACCAACCCTAAGGAGAGTCCAATCCCCTAGTTTTAGCATCAACCACTCCAAGGAAGAACCCACTCCCTAATCTGTGAACCTACCTAGATATCTGATGGCACCCACCAATCAAATTTACAATGAAAGTATTAAAATTTGATTACAATTCTATGTTGCAACTTTCATTGCAACTTCTCAAACATTTTTTTCTATCTCTACAACTTCCTTCTCTACACACCCTTCTCTCATTATTACTCACTCTATTCCATTCCACATAGTCGATAATTAATCTTCTATTTTGTGTAGTTGCTAACCAATGATCGCCTTAGGATTCACTGCTGCATGTATATCTTCTATTGGGTTTTAGGATATCTTCTACATTGGAATATTCCCATATTGAGACACATAACATTAATTTTTGGTGTAGATAATTCTCCATCTTAGTCTCTTTGTCAAACCTTGGAATTAGATTTTCATTTAATTTGTTCTTTGTTTATTCGATTAGATCTAATCTTCATCATCTTAGAAATCTGCGTCGCTACTTAGTAGATCAAATCTTCCATCATATTGGTTGTAGGTGTGATTATACCAATTAAATTAATTCATTGTGGTAGCTACCCATCAAAACACTATTTACACTATCATAGTCATTGAAGATCTTTATGTTTGAATTTTTTCCATTGATCTATAGTGTTCATGCCATGATCCTACGATCTTCATTCAACTCAACATCTTTAAAAAAAATATGGTCATTGGATTGAACTCCTTTGAACTATTTTCGTTGATCATTTTCCCTTTGGAACAATAACCATCACGTCACTACTTTACTCAGGGCATCCACATTAATTTCCATGATGTGAAGCATCTTAACGATCACCGTTCAATCTTACTCCTTTGAATCTGAGCCTTTGATTTCATCCACCTTATAGTAATCACTCATCATGAAATGCATCTTAAAACTTTGCTTCATAAGAGTGATGTGAAGTGACAATGTGATATGCTGCCACATGTCTGCTTGTAGATTCAGGACCCACAAGTACTTTGTTCTCCGTCTGATAAAAACATAGTTTGATCTTGACCATTCCTTGGTTACCCGTGAAGTATCAATGGGGTCCCACCATAGGTGTCACAGGCTAGCAAGAACCATCAAATCTTCTTGATTGCAACCATTGATTATAATCCATTACACATCGCTAAAGCAATTAACATTTGACTTCCATTATAGCGATGTGAAGGCTTTATGTGATGTAGCCTCATTCTACCATATTTTAAAATGACATCATCTTCCACTAACTTTGTTTGTTACCTCTGTAGGTCCCATCGTGCATACTGTGAGCACTATCAATCTTCAACACTCAATCACCATCGTTCCCCCTATCGCTCAAGACTTAGATAGGACCCACCAAAAACTTAATGAGCTAGCGAGGAGGTGGTCCGATCTCCAAGGCTTGATCACATTTGTTGATCAAGCATCATCGCTATGTCAAGGGGACTTAAAATAAAGTCTTCCCGATATGTTGAAGTCTCCTTGATGTAGGACCAAATATTTGTCACTCAACTTAGGAAATATTAAAATTGACAAACATTAGCATGACTGGTAAAATCTAGGTGAAGGGTTGGTTCCCCAATAAAATTCAAAGGATTAAGTTGTTACTTAAGGTACCTAAAACTTGCAATAACTAGACAATGATGAAATAAAAAACCTGGTTGAACACCATGACTGGTATCCTAGGGTTTAACTAATAAACCCTAATTCTTCTCTCGAGTGCAAACATAAACCATTTTTGAGAATCCAACACACCATTTGATATTTAAAATTATATATTTAGAATGTACTCAAAAAATCCCCATTGAATCTGGACTTTGATTTTTCTTCAGACACTTGGGAAAACCTTCAGTAGTAACATGTCAATTTTACATGACAATAATACAACATTTGTAACTTACACTCCATCTTCGAGAACCAAATCCATATCAGAACATATCTCTCCTTAGATATTAATGATAAAATTTTGACATCAATTCCAAAAAACCCTTCATACAGGATCAATTGCATCTCACACTTGATCCCCTTTTGACATGAATGACAAAAATATGCTAATTGAACTATTAGCCTTTAAAGGATTGCTAGAACTATTTTTAAACACTTATCATGGTTTGAGAAAATCATGAGTTTGATGCAGAGTAGGGGCACAAATTCCAAATAAAATCAAACAATCACTCACAAGACATTTGTTCTTCTACCTATTGGTTTTTCCTTCACAAATTACTCTTAATCCTTGTAGCCTTCCTAAAAGGCCTTTTTAGAAATAACTTGTGGATCAGGCCTAAATTTTTTTAGAAAAAACCATTTTTGGATACCCTTTTGTCTCTTACAGCACATATCTAGAAATGATATAGGGTTTCTTTGTACGAGGGGCTCAAAATTTGACTATCCTCCTAATTACGCCTAATTGAGTAACTAGGCTTGGCACCATCTAAGTTTGGGCTTCAACAGACTTCCACTTCTATTCCTTCACCTTCAAAAACTGTCATAAGACCTCAACAACCTATTCTCTTCCCCTCCAAACAACCTACAATGCCTTTTCTAACATAATCCCCCTAAGCCACTAGGGTTTGACTACTAATAAGTCCAAATTCACCATACTGTCATTAAATTCTCCTCCACACGTGTAGTCGTAGGCTTCAAACTTTGCAAGAAGATCAGAGACATCATGATAGAATTTTATACAAAGTTTCAGGGGTTGATCATGGTGGAATCTCCGAATATGACAATTTCATGGTTTATTTCAACCCTAGGTAGGGTTTGGAGCGAGTTTTAGTAAATCAATGATATATCCGTCAATACTTCAAGAAATTTAACCAAACTAGAAGAAAAATAATCTAGAACAATCCTTCACATCATACATCAATCACTCATACCATACAAAGCAATGTAATTATGTATACACATGACAAAGATCTGTAGAATGTAGGAAAACACATAATTTTCGCTGTGAAATGCAATGAACTATCATTCATAACTTTCACAAAACAAAAAATGAGGCCAATCACTCCAGTCATATTGTAGATAACATATTTACAAAATTTTCCTTTATTTTTTATAAAGATGTAATGATGGAAACCAAATTTATGCTATTTTTCCCAAAATGGATAACCCTAGGTACAAATTCAGGTGAGTTCTAGTAAATTTGCAATAACTTTCAAAATACTCAATGAAAAGGAACCAAACCAAATGAGAATGAAATTTAGTTCATCCCTCTATCAAAAAAAATAATCTTATGACTATACCAATCCATGCCAACTTGTACCATGCAATGGAGCAGCAATATTGCAGAACAAAAACATAGAAATGGTCTCCATATTTATTCAAATTTCATTCACATATTCAACCAGCCCATCTCCAACCTTGGGATTCATGTTTACAACATGTATTTATGATATTAAAATCACATTTCAACTACCCAACTGACCATAACTTATTTTTTTAAGACTAATGACACTTTTACAAGATTTGTTGCATTTTGACAACTTTGCAACTTTGACAACTTTTGCATTATGACTCCAAATGGTCTCATATGACCTTATTTACCTGAAACAGCACAAAAACTAAAACTTTTCCTCCTGTAGGCATCAAGTCCTAAGGGTGATCCTAAACCATACTCCTAAGGAAAAGAAAAATCTCAGTTACATCTGAGATGTGATCTACAAATTTGCCAAACTTTGCTTGCAAAAATTCAAATGCATGTTTCATTTTGGCCTTAGGTCTTCCACTTCTTAGAAAATTGTCCTTCAATTGACATTCTACATTCATGACTTTCCCTAGATATTTTTTCCTCTTCTTGCACCATCTCTTAGCATTTTCTCAACTTCTAGGTTCCAAACTTCTAGTTATCATTCATATGCCTTAGTACCACCATATATGTCTTCATATTAATCATTGGAATACAATTTTTCAGCATATTCATCATCCATAAAATCATAAAATACAACCATTACCTCAATTATTTTGGAAACATCTTCATCCCCACAGTGTGCTACATTTGTATAACCATATTCATACATTGTATGCACTTCTCCTCCTTCTTTAGAATCTTTTCCATCTTCATTTTCATCTTCTTCACCTATAAACACATACTCACAAATATTGTTAGAAATAAAATTTTGAGTCTCAATGAACCCATTGTCTTCACATTTTTCCTCTTCCTCGGATGGCTTAGGCTCTTCCATCATCAACAAAGACTCTCCAAGATCTAGTTTAGTTGTCCCCTCTTACCTTATTCTCCTTTGGATGATCTTCTTGATAGTCCAATTTATCCTCTTTCTTAGTGGTAAAAGCCAACCAATTTCTTGTTTTGCCTTCTCAAGACACTATTGCATCTCAAGATCCATTTTTTCTTGAACTTATTTCATTTGTTCCAAATCTTTCCTCAACTCTATTATCTCTTGCTCAATATTAATTTGTTTTACCTTCTCATCCTTCTTGTGCATATCACTTTTCTATCTTCTCATCACTTGTTTCTTGCTTGGTAACTCCTTAGTCTTCAAGTCTCCACAAAATATTCTCCTCAACACTTCCATTCTTCTTTCTCAATCAAGTCTCTTTCACCTTGCTTCTTCTCAATGCTTCTTCTTGTCTTCATGATTCCTCACCTTAGGCCCCTTTTTTTTCCCCTGGTCTAGTCTTTTGGTATCCAGGTTCTTCCTTCAACTTATAAAAGATAATACAAAAACTCCCAAAACTTATATTTCCTAGATCTTTGGGCTTTGATACCAATTTGATGTAGAGTAGGGGTACAAATACCAAATGCAATCAAACAATCACTCACAAGATCTTTGGTCTTCTACCTATTGGTTTTTCCTAAATAAATTGTTCTCAATCCTTGTAGTTTTTCTAAAAGTAATTTCTAGACATAACTTGTGGAGCAGACCTGACCTTAAAAAAAAAACCATCTTTGCATACCCTTTTGGCTCTTACAACACATATTTGGAAATGATATAGGGTTTCTTTGTAAAAAGGGGCTCAAAATTTGATTGTCCTCCTTGTAATTAGGCCTAATTGAGCAACTAGGCTTGGCACCATCTAGGTTTGGACTTCAACAAACTTCCAATTCTATTCCTACACCTTCAAAACCTCTCATAAAACCTCAACAACCTATTCTCTACTCCTCCAAACAACCTACAATTCCTTTTCTAACATAATCCCCTAAGCTACTAGGGTTTGACTGCCAACAAGGCCAAATTCACCATACTATCATGAAATTATCCTCCACACATGCAAACCCAAGCCTCGGACTTTTCAATAAGATCAAATAAATTAGGAAATAATTTTGTAGAAAGCTTTAAGGGTTGATCATGGTGGAAACTCCAGATATGGGAATTTCATGGTTTATTTCAACCCTAGGTAGGGTTTGGAGCGAGTTTCAGTAAATCATTGATATCTCCTTCAACACTTCATAAAATTCAACCAAACCAAAAGAAAAAAAAAAGCTAGAAAAATCCTTCACATCATAAATCCATCACTCATATTTTACAAAGAAAAGTAAGTTTATACAGACGTGACATTGATTTGGAGAATGTAGGAAAACACATAATTTTCACTATGAAATGCAATGAACTGTCATTCATACCTTTCACACAACACCAAATGAGGCCAATCTCTCCAGTCAGATTTTAGATAACATAGCTATAGAATTTTCCTTGAATTTTTATGAAGTTATAATGGTGGAAACAAAATTTATTCCATTTTTCCAAAAATAGATAACCTTAGGTACAAATTTAAGAGAGTTCCAGTAAATTTGCAATAACTTTCAAAATACTCAATAAAAATGCATAAAACCAAATGAAAATGAAATCTAGTTCATCCCTCTATCAAACAAAACCAATCTCAAGACTGTACTAATCTGTACCATGCAATGTAGCAACAATATTGTAAAATAGAAACATAGAAATAGTCTCCATATTGATTCAAATTTCATTCACATGTTCAATCAAACCATATCCAACCTTGGGATTCATTCTTGCAACATGTATTTATGCTATTCAGATCAAATTTCAACTACCCAACTAACCATAACCTCTTTTGTTAAGACTATTGAAACTTTTACAAGATTTGTTACATTTTGACAACTTTGCAACTTTTATAAATTTGACAATTTTTGACAACTTTTGCATTATGAGTCCAAAACATTTTAAAATGATCTAGAATGAATCCAAATGGTCTCATATGACCTTATTTACCTGAAAAATCACAAAACAAGACAAAAAATCAAAATTTACCTCATGTAGGTAGCAGGTCCTAAGGGTGCTCTTTCACTAGAGGTTTCCACTATAAAAGTGGGAAAAGTTGTATGTTAGATCAGTTGTAACTGTCTATATAGTGAAATGATATGGATAAAAGGAAAAATACAGTCAAGAAAAGAATAATCATAAAGATTTAGTTAAAAGTGTGTGTAATGAGTCATAGAGAACCAGTTAGCAAAGGTCTCAAAGGAGCGATCATAAAAGGATTCAAGGATAGAGCATGATAGTAAATACAAGAGACAACTCAATAAACATAACATAGACCATTAAAAGTTTTGTGAAGAAGAGTAGATGTAGGAAATTATGGATACATTATTAAACTAGGCTAGTCCTTATAGAAGAAGCATATCACATAGTGATAGCCACAACTGAGGTGACCTTCCACAAGATAGTCAATATGAATATGAATAAAGATAGAGGAATTAAGAAAATATACAATACCATGGAAAATGTAAAGGCATATATTTTGTACACTAGATTTATCCCCCACTTTAGTGAGAGGATGACCCTGTGTCAAACTCACACTAAAGTAGGCAATGAAGAGAGGTCTAATTGTATAATCATTGGAAAGATACGATGACAAAGATCAAGGAGGATGATCAAGCCCCCAAGATCTAAGATCTCATGGAAAAACCATCAAAATAGCAAGGAGAAGCATGCCTATGTTAAACATATATATGTATTCAACAATGACAAGATACTCAATCACACAATGCCAAAGACGCAAAGAAAGAAAGAAAATGAAAAAAGAAAAGGGACAGATCAAACCTTGACTGTTTGTCCAACTCGATCTAGATCAAGCCTTAACGAAAATAAATTGCAAGTGGAATTTTTTGTCCACTATGAAAAAAAACAATGCACACTTACATGGGTTAGTGAAATCTATTGTCCACTAGGTGAGCCCCCAAAAGTGACTACGTGAAAAAGTCATTCCAACTCTATAGGCTCTCACTATAAAATGAGAAATTCATGCGAGGTCTGCAAGATTCCATTGTACTAACCATACAAAAACTATAACTTTGATAACTTTGATAAGCTGCCACAAAAATATGAACTTCGAGCTCCATAATGCTTAGCAAACTGTGTTATGCTAAACACTTATGAACCAATAAGGCTCTATAGGCAAAAAAAGTGTGTTATGATTGGTGGCCATGAAAAAGGGGTGAAACTTTGAGCTTCACAAGGTTGAAAGGATACGTTATTCTAAACACTTATGAACAAAATGAAAATAGGATAAGACATGTTCAAATGGATTTTTCTTAGTTCATGTAAGGTCTCCTCTTAGGGAAAATCATGCCTAATTTCTTCAAGAGAGGATAAGTATAGGATAAAGGATTCACAGCATAGGGAATGCAATGTGTAGCATCACCACTAAGAGGAATATCGTATGCCAAGAAAGGTCAAACTCTTGGAGGACATCAAACACAATAACACCACCAAGAAGAAGACACATTGCATGATGTAAGAAGACTACGCTATGAAACATTAGGAATGTCAAATGATAATCCCAATGTATACCCCCACTTTAAAGAAATTTCTAAACACCATACTATGAGAAATTACTTTAAAGTATGAAATTATAAATGCTAAAAAAGACGTGAGAGCTTATTTTGAAAGCCTATGTTAGCCAAATGTTTGCAAATGAAGCTACATCATGAAAAGGGGTTGCTTAAAAAATGAAATCCCAAACACATAAGGGATCCAAAAATTTGGGGTCAATGTATGTCTTTGCTACAATGATATTATAGAGCTTGAAAATGTCATCATTCCCCAAATACTAATGGCATAGGGAAAACGACACATAGAGAGAAAAAAAAAGAAAAGATTTTGGGTCAACATGTAAGAGACCTAAATGTCTCAATGCCTTATGCCATCCCCAAAAGGAAAACACAAGATAAAAGTAAAGATAAATGTTTACAACATATAGAAGAATATAGATATAAATAAAGAAATGAACATGAAGACACATCAAACAAAACAATATGGGGGATCACATTATGCACATGTAATCACACAAAGAACATGAAAAAGAAAAGAAAAGATAAAGACTATTAAGGAATATGTGAATCAACCTATAGTAGGTCATTTGCATCCAAATCTTGTTCATCATATGCAGAAGGTGGACAACTAGCCAAAGGGACAACGAAAAGTGTCTTACTAGGACAAGGCTATCTACCTCCTTGACCCCCCCCCCCCGAGATGAGTGTTGAGAATATGCTCCTTGCAATATAGAAAATTATTTGCAATAAATTTAAAACATGTAATAGTGAGTATGCTATGATCCTACAACTATCACATGGCAAGGAGAAAATTTCATGTTTTTTCTATCCGATTATGTTGTCACAATAAATTTCAAGAGGAATAAAATCACTCAATATCATCTTTAATGCTTGAAACTCATCATTAAGATTTCCAAGAGTTCTATGATATGCACAATAATTCATTTTCCTACTCTTTTTGCTTCTACTAGGAGGTGGAAGTTTAATCCATCCTAGATGAAGAAGTTTTTCCATTTGCTGTTCAATTTCTATTTTAGTATGCAAGAATTTCAGTTCTTTGATTTTATAAGGTTTAGATTTCTTACTTGTTTGAGGAGATTTTTGAGGTCGGTGTGAAGGAGGAGGACCTAAAATGATCCTATCATCCTTTTGAGATATTTTTTCATTATGAAGGAGGATAATTTTTTTCTTGGAAGATGTGGGGGGAAGGAGGATCTTGATATCCTATTCCTTTAATATCTTCAATTGGGATTTATTATAACAACTTATGAATCTCATTCTCATTCGTTGTGTCACATCCTTATTCAGCTAAGATATTAAACCCTTTGCCATAAGTCTCTTCTAGGTTTATGGGTGTGTTGGTGACTTTATGAATGTAGGATGGATGAGTATGCACTTTATTAGAGAGACCGGGATCATGCATGGTTGAAGGTTTAGGCTTGGTTTGTGATTCAATCTCAAGATGTAAAAGACCAAACATCTCTAATGGTGGAACAGTAGGAGTTGTTGGTTGTTGCATGAAAGGGTAAAATGGTGTATTGTTCCCAAGGTTTTCAAGGAAATTATGTATGAAATTATGCATGGTTTCATCATCTTCACCTAAGATGTCAACTTCATGAGGACATTCATTAAGGTTTGGTTGATCATGATTGGGTTCTATTATATTAGGATCATTAGCAAACACACAACTTGAGACATCAACTAAAGACATTAAGGACTTCCATATATTGTCAATACACATGTCCATTATGCAAGAATGAATCGAAATATAAAGATATTACATGTTTTTAGATTTGAAGCAAGATAATTTTTTATTATACTATGAAAAATCTTGAAAATGATGTCTTTTAGATGCAAATTTGAACTCAAAAAATGCACTGAATTTGACAAATTAAGCATAATGTGAACAATTTTAGAAAACAAAATTCTAGAAATTGAAATAGAAAATATTTGATGTAGGAATAGATAATGTAGAAACAACATTTTTGATGCTCAAAAATGTAAAAAATTCCTTGATAAGGGACTCATTCACCCGTGGGATAATGGGTCTCACTTCATCTTTATTGAAAATTTGATTTACAGATTTCTAAGTTAATTTTTATGCTTCTTAGATTCTAGTTCCAGATAGTTGATTATAGTTTCATATTTCTATAAAATTTGATATAAATGAAAGTGCAAAATAATGCTAAATGACAAGAAAAAATACCTAATTTGAGATGCAATTTTGATTCAATTTTTTGATGTAAATGATTGATCATGCAATGTTATGCAAACACTATGTAAAATGATGGATATTTTTGAATTTTCTAGATTTTAAAGAATGCAAAAATGCAAACCTAAAACCCTAAATGAGATGTAAACTAATACAAGCCAACAACCCTAAATGAGATGCAAATTAATGCAATTCAATGAAAATGAATGAAAATCCTAGATCTAGGGTTGAAAATGGACTCCAAAATTATAAATTTATGATGCTCCAAAGTCAGGTTCACCAAAATAAAAAGAAGGAATATGATTTCCCAAAATGGAAAGGTAAGTACAAAGGGTGAGAATAGACCCTATCTTCCTACTTTCATTAGGAAATAAGATCTGCAAAAAAAATTGACTAACAAACGTTAGGTGAATCAATCTAATATGAGAATATTCAAATTTCCTTATGTTTTTAGGTTGGGGGTCAAGGCCAAACAATACATTTGGGAGAAAAACTAAAAATAGAAACTCAACTCTAAAATACAATCTAACACATGAAACATGAATATTAAACTCAATACTAGTGGAACCAAAAAGCCAATTGCAGATCTGGGAAGGGTAGAAAGGTGTTTACCAGCCACCAAAAATTAGTTTCTGAAGGAAAATTAGGACTTATTCACCCATGGGTGAATGGGTATTTTTTTAGGGTTTTTCTGTAACTTTTGGGAACCTATGATGTTGATATGTAGCTTTTGATTTATCCAAGTTTTAGTGTCAAAAATTGAGAGATCATATCTGTAGGCTAGATTATGTGATTTGACAACTTTTTCTTTTTTTCGCTTTAAGAGGTCTTCAATTCTTCTTCAACTAAATCTGCAATCACATACACAAGAAAGAAAAATGTTTGTTTTTGGTGACTGGGGGTTTGCCTTGGTCAAACACTATTTTGGTAATCAAACCTTGAATTGAAATAAAGCATGGAAGAGGGAATGAGGAATGAACAAAGCTATGTTATTGTGTGCATGCTGAAATAAATGACTCGATGAATTAAAATCACTATTCCATCACAACACATCAATAGAGTTGTTTAATTTTGAAAACAAAATCATAAAACAAGACATTTAAACTACTCAAAAACAAAAATAATTTCACTGAAACTAATCTCTATTGCACTCTTGTCATTCAAGACTTTGTGCTTATATTTAAAATTCTCTCAGTAAAAGCATATGCACAAAGAGCTATGATGAATAGAGATTCAAAATGAAAACGAAAATATTCTAAATGAGAATGCAAACTAGTTAGATGCTGAAATTGAAATGTAAAGCAAAGATAATGGAGGTATATGCAAAATGTAGAGATCCAAGATTTGTGTCTAGGGCTCAAAATGAGAAGAGAGTCCTATTTAAATAGGCATCTTTAGGGTGAATGCAAGTGGTGGAAGGAGTGTGAGATAAAAGATTGGCTTGGAGGAAAAATACCCCACCTACATGAGATGGGTAAGATAAAAGATTGAAATGGATAAATGAATTTAGGTGGTAAATAGATAATTTAATGAATATGTGTGATATTTTAATGATTAAATGAATATGAAAATGCATTAATGTATGAATATTTTATGATGGATAAATTATTATGAAAATGGATTTAATGAAATGATTATGGAGATGGGTTTTATGAGTATAATATTTTAATGGTAATGCATGAAATATGAATATGAGATGAATGGATAAATGGAAAGCTTATTAAATGATTTAATGGAATATGCAAATGTTATTATAGTGATTAATGTATAAATTATAAAGGATACATGATTAAATTATTTTATGAAAAATGGTTATAGATGTCTGTAAATGCTTCTAATATGAATAAATGGTAATAATATGGGGATATGATTACATGAATATTGAATGAAATATGCAATGATTTAAAAATGATTATGAAGACATTTTTATGTGTCTACATTTTTCCCCTCTTTGAGACAATGCATCTTGTCACATTGTTTCAAAGAAAAATATTGATCCACTAATACATGCCCTAGAGATATCCTAGTAAGGATTATGATAAGAATGATATGCCCCCTCAAGATATTGATCGAACATATTGTAAGAAGATTAATCTCTCGATAGATGTCAAGAAAATAATTAGATACTTGATATTGCACAAGTGATAAAGTGGTGTTGCACACTTTGATGAAAATGCATAGTTGATGGGTATAACTAATCAATTGATAGAACTGATCAGTACAACCGGGTTGATGAGCTGATGAAGCCAATTAAGCTGATTGAGAATGATTCTTATGAAAGACAAGTTGATGTAATGATTGATTGATTGATTAAGGGGACGTGAGATTTTGAGAAGGAAGTTGATTGATTTCTTTGCGACAAGAAAAATAAAGAAAATGAAATGCAAGAAATGGAAGATGCAAGATGGGTCAAAATGAAGTTGATGAAGCCTCTTGTGCCTTTTAAGTGATTTTATCATCATAGAGCTTATTATGTTGCAAATTAGTATAAACGTCCAGATAACGTGAACATCTAGATGACCTCAATATTGTTTGCATTTTTATTTAGTAATGAAGTATAAGAATCTAGGTATAAGGACCCTAGATGACCTGAATACTTATTGCATGGAAGACACTATCATACAAGGAATTCTCTCATCCACACTAGACTCATAGGTCCTCGATGGTTTTTAGACAACCATGTCTTAAGACGAGTCGTCCTATGAATAAGAAACAATCCATGAACAAAAAACAAGTGAACATGCCCCATCATCACCTCTATAGTCCCATACATCCTGGAGAAGCTAAAAGACATGCCACCAAAGATAAAATCATAAAATAATCAAAGATCAACAAACAAACATGCATCATGCTTCAATGTATAACTTATTATAGTCACAGTTTATGCATTTGGGTTGGATGTGAAAGATAGATTAGTAGGTATGCCGCAATATTTATTTGATTGTTACTCGAGATGCAGTTTGATTTCATTGAAGTTCAAAGCTGTGTGGTGATTTGAAAGTGTCGCTGTTGAGGGATTTTTCAATTTATTTGATTTTTTTGGATTTTTGGAATATTTGATTTTTTTGGATTTTTGGAATATTTGTTTTTTTTTGGATTTTTGGAATAGTTTGATTTTTATGGATTTTTTTCAGGACATTTTATGATTTTTATGGATTTTTTAAGGACATTTTATGATTTTAATGGATTTTTTCAAGACATTTTATGATTTTTATGGATTTTTTGAGGACATTTTATTATTTTTATGGATTTTTTCAAGAAATTTTATGATTTTTATGGATTTTTTTAGGACATTTTATGATTTTTTATGGATTTTCCAAGACATTTTATGATTTTTATGGATTTTTTCAAGACCTTTTATGATTTTTATGGATTTTTTCAAGACCTTTTACAATGGAAAGAGATGGATCTCAAGTGAGCAAACATACAAAGAGCGTAGTTTCTCTGAGTGCGAGATTATCAATATCATAACCCATGGATAAGGTTGAGGAAATGCCCTAGTGAGGAATATGACCAACCTAGTATGCATGAAAAAGTGAGCAAGCGAGGGGATTGTTGAACAATTCACAAGCCATGGTGAGTATGAAAAGGGAATTTTGAAGTGGAGAGTGAATGAAAATGGGATGAAAAGATCAAGTAGAGCTCCAAAGGAAGGAGGAGAAAAGCCTCTACACATGGTGTCGATTTCTTGGTTTTCACCATGGTACTTGCTCAAGGCGCCACCGAAGTGGTTTTCACCATTGAACAAATTGATTTCTCTTTACTTTTTCATTTTTTTCATTTTTCTTTTTTTGTATTTTTTTGGGGACTTTTTCCCATTTTTGGTTTTTTTTAGGACTTTTTCCTAGCTCTCTAAAGCTAGGTATAGAATTGATAGATGCCAGATCCATAGACTGCCTTGATGATGCCTCGTTCTTGTGTGGATGACCATGTTGGATGAAAGTACCCGATCGGGATGAGGAGTACGAGTGGAAAATATGAAGGATGATCGATGTGGTAGATGAAAGAGACTATGGTAGGATCCCTAATGTGAAAACTACATGGGCCATTAGGCTTCAACCAAAAAGGAGCTTGGGAAACCGATGCACTAGAATACATGAAGGGGTTATCGTCAAAGGTACATTGAAATAAATCACCAATGGTGTGGTATGATGGATATGTGAGCATGGATGGATTGAACGAAATATATGGTATGAGTGAGAGTGATGTGGATGGAGACCTTGGATCAACAAGCTCTTTTTTTGACATTTTTCCTTGATAGATGCCCCTAGTGATTTTTGATGGAGAGGCATACTTGGAGAGTGAATTTTTCTCGTTTTCATTTTTGACTTTTATTTCTGATTTGTTTGATAGCTTTTTAATTTGGCTAAGGCACTTTTCTTGATCTTTCTTTCTTTGCATGCTTTCTTTTGATTTTGGATCTCCATTTGAAAAAGGCACTTTTACCTTTGATTCTTGAATTGCATCCTTTTTATTTTCTTTGGGTGATACTTGTTGATCCATTTCTACAAGGTGGATGGAGTGATAGGAATGTTTAGTGGTGAAATGGGCGTGGTGATGCCATCAACAGAGTCTTTGGGACTATTCTTTTCAATACTGCTAACGTCAAAGGAAGCTTGCACATCCTTAATGACTTGGAAAGATGTCTTAGTAGATGTGACAATAGGATATTCATATCCTAGCCCACAGCAAGTGGGATGGAAGGATGATGATTGTTATATCCTTGGTAGGGTCATGATCAAAGAGTGGGTTATCGTAGATATCCTGGTTAAACATGGGGTTATCATAAACATGAAAAGCTTGAGTGGAAGAAAATATGGCAAATGCAAGTGTATCATCAGGATCCCAAAAGGTTTCAATCCAAGCATGGTCATATTTTTGTGTTCCTTCTGCAACTATCTTGATATCATTGTTGGAATTTTGACCCTCCTCAACAACATTAGCAATTTATTTTGCTGGTAAATTATCCATATGGTATTCTCCACATTCCATATCATGGATTTGGACCTTGGGGTTTGATGGTGTGATAAATGAAGTGGATGCTTATAAGGACTCATGATCAACATATGCTTGAGAAGGAGGTGCTTCGCAATTGCTTGGGATTGTGATTTCAGTTTTAAGGCTTAGATTATGGAAATACATGAAAGGGTTGGGATCTCCTTGTATTGTGATTTCAACACCATTGTGTGGGAATTTAATGCATTGGTGGTATGTAGAAGGTACTACTTGCATTGCATGAATCCAAGGTCTTCCAAGGAGGATATTATAGGTCAGTGGGAGATCAAGGACTTGGCAAACCACATCCTTTACCATAGGGTCGACTTTGATTGGTAGAGTAACTGATCCTTTAGATGAGCATTCATCTTCATCATATGCCTTTATAGTAATCTTGTTCCTTGGATCAAATTTATTTTTACAAAACCCTAATTTTGTGATCAATACTTGGGTACAAATATTAAGACCTACTCCTCCATCTATTAGAACTCGCTTGATCTTGGCATTATTGATAAGGACGTCAATGTGTAAAGGTGCATTATGTGGTTGTTGAGGGGATGAATCATTATTTTCAATAAAATTGATAGTGTAAGGCGAGGTGATAAGTCCCACCATAGCTTTGAATTGATCTACATGTAGGTTCGTAGGCACTGTAGCAGTAGCAAGCACTTTATCTAGAATAGATTTATGCTCAGGAGATAGGCATAGTAGCTCTAGTTTGAAAATTTATGCAGGCATTTTCCCTAAATGATCTATGAGATTATATTGTGAAGTTGGTGTAGCAGGTTTTGAATTAGGACCTTTAAAGGTGACTATGCCTTTGCGAGTAGTAACCTTGCAATCAAGTTCTTTTCCTTTTATGATGAAAGTGTTTACATGATTATCAACCTCACTGATGTTATATATGGTATAGTCATATTTAGTAGTAGTATAGTTTACACCATCACCAGATTCAAGGGACTTTCCTTTATCCTTGTCATGCTTAGGGAAAGAGTTCTTAAACACCTCACGATCAGAGTTACCTGAAGGAGTGTGTCCATCAACTGCTATCTTACCATCATCAATAAGGTCCTATAGTAGATGTAGAAGTTTATTGCAACTATTAATATTATGTCCTTTATGTCTATGATAGTCGTAAAAGAGAATCTCATTCCACCATGGGGGTTTGACTTTTGGATTATATTCCTTTATTCCAAGTAGCATTATAATATTGATTTCAAGAAAATATTTTAATGTGGATTCAAGTGATTGCCCTAGTGGTGTAAAATTTTGTTTAGGAAAAATTCTCTATTTTTATTTTCCTTTATCTAAAGATGACCGTTTGAGATTGTAAAGAAGTGATGATGTTTTAGTTGTTTTTTCATCAACAACTCCATCATTGACTACATTCTTTTTCTTTACCCAAAAAGGTGTCTTGTTGTTTGAATTTGATTTTTGATCTCTTTCATTATTAAGTTTTATAGTTCCATGATCAATGAGAGTTTGTTCAATTTAGAATCCCATTTCTATGGATTTGTCAAAGGAATCCAAGCATTTGAGGCGAAGTTCCCTTCCAATTTCTTTGTTCAAATTTTGACAAAAGAGATCAACCAACTCTTGATCAAGAATGGCATAAGGTAATCATTTTGTTAAATGTCTCCATATTTGTAAAAATGACACAAATGATTCACCTATTTTTTGTTTGGTGTTGAAAAGGTTTGTCATGGTCACTTTAAAGTCACAATTGAAACTATAATTGGAGACAAATTTATCAGCCAATTCTTGAAAGTATTTGATGGTCTGGGGTAATCATGAAAACCATTCCATAGCTTCTCCTCCTAGAATTTGGGGGAATAATCTCATAAGGTATGTTTCATCGACTGCAAATTCCATGTTGGTAGCACAAAATTGTCTTAAGTGTTTTTTAGGATCCCCTTTTCCATTATATTTGTTAGGTTTTGGTATGTCCCAGTGGTTAGGAAAAGATGGCATTGGTATGCTTGGATTGAAGGGATAAGGACATATATCTTCAATGGAGAACTTATGAGATGATGCTTTACTATTCTTAATATTGTCCAATTCTTGTCTCAATGTTCTAAGCTCATCCAAGATAGGATCATTGTAGACCTGTGGGTTTTGATTTCTTTAAAGATTGCTTGTAACCTGGTTGTAGATAAAAGGGTCTATGATCTATGATTCTACATCATTGTTTGTTTTGGGATGTTATTCACTAGATTTAGGTTGGTCATTCATTTTGAGTAGTGACATGTCAAAATCATGAGGCATTTTGATTCCTTCATCAGCAAGGGCTTTAAAGTATTGTTGTGGGTTACATTTGACTACCTCCGTAAGAAGTTTCGTGAATCTATGATCCTTAAGTGCTTCTTCTATATTGAATTTGGTTATTTCTTCATCATCAGTTTCATTTGTTTCACTAGTTGCAACACTAATGTGTTCTTCCCCATCAAAGTATTTTCCCCAAGGGTTCCCTTCTTCTTGAAACATTTTTTCTCTTGTTCTATGGGTCATATGTGATTGTTTTTATTTTTAATCCAAGGTAATGTATGAGACCTAAGACTAGGATGCAATGAAAAGGATATGATTCTAAGATGAGATATGGAAATGGTATGGTATGATGTGACAAGCTAAGAATGCAAGAGCTCAAAGGAAAATCTAAGTCCAAAGTTGGTTATGATGTAAAGGCTTTAATTGTGTTATGATGGATAGACACAAGAACCAATGATCAAGAGAGGGTATGTAGGACATGACAAACTCCAAAAGGATTGACCTACTCAAGGATGATGAACCTCAAGTGATGTGGGTGATACATAGCCAATGGTGTGATTTCAAGACCTAGGAAGAGTAGCCTAAGTGCAAGCTAAGGTTTAGTTTGATCGATGATGAATATGCAAAGGAATAAATTTTTCAAACATGGAAAGGTTAGGTGAGATGGTCTTGATATGTAAAGGGGTTTAACATGCAAGAACTAGGTGGAATGATATTTGTATGCAAGTATTATGTAATGTCACCTATGTATGCAAGACTAGGAATATGAAAGGACTAGGATAAAAGGATATGAATATGGAAGGACTATGAATATGCAAGGGCTAGGTGAAATGCAAGGACTAGGTGAAATGTAAAGAAATAGGTGGAATGGAAGGATTGAAAGATCAAAATTGAAGGATGATGACCCCAAGAAATCTAAGTGATAGGTTCATGTTGTATATTTGTGTTGGTGGACCCTTTGAGGTTTGCAAATTTTGAGATGTTGCAAGTTACTAGGTGTGATGTTTGTTTGAGGTCTATTTTGGAACAAACGCAAGACATAATAGATAAAGTGTTTGAGTTTAACAATATAGGCACAAATCCTAAGGTTGGAAAGGACTATATTTGCGAGATTCCACGTGGGTTTCCCCAACCCTACTTATTCTTAGCAGATGAATCTAGAAGCTTGGTTGCATGAGCTCCCCTTACATTGCACTCACTTCTTAGGCCAACCAAGATTCCCACCCCTATAAATATCCCATGGCGGGTTGATCACATCTATTGAGAACTGCGAGAATGTGGATACCTTCACAACGACCGTTGTTGCACTACAAAAAATATGGGATTTTGGAAACTACATAAAGGTTTTTAGTTTGGGACCCTCGTTTGAGTGGCCATACATGGGGCACAAGATTAATATCTGTTTAGGAGGCATTATAGTTTGAAGACGTTACACTCAATAGGGTTTTGGGGAGTACTACTTGGTTCGTATGACACATCCACACTCATAATCCTAGGATTTCCCTCAATATTCACATTTACATACCGGTCGGGGGTAGCTTGGCCAAAAATCTCTATTCTCGATTTGAGTTGCCTTGGGGTGAGTAATTTATCCCACCAAGGTAGGCCCAAGTTCTAGAGTCAATAATCATTTCTCTTGCACCTAGGATAGCACAAGTGTGCAAGGGGAGAGGATACTTTGATTATTGAGTCAAGGTGACACATAAAATAGATGGGTCTGGATTTTTGATCACCTAGTTTGCACAAGGTGAGAGCATAATCACCTACCATCATCAAGCACAAAAAACAATGTTCATTGAACCCCTAGTTACGCCTATGTGAGAAAAGACAATTGTTCATTTTTAATGCACCAATTGAAGTTTTTTCTAATCTAAAAGACAATTGGTTTCAAAACCAAGTCTTCGATGAACGTCCTGCATCACATTCTCATTAGTAGTTTTATGCCTCCTTTCTTCAATAAGCGTATGTTTTTATTTTCAATTCTCTTCCAAATGAACCTGCAAGAGAACCCGAATTAATAAAATTAGTCCCCTAATCAAACAAAACTAAAATAAAAGAAAATTAGCATTTACCCTAGAATCTAGTTTTAAATAAAATAAACTCTAAATGATTGAGTCTAAATTCTAAGTTAAATCTAAATTAAAAAATCAAGATCTAGATTAAAAGACTAAATCTACATTAAAGATTAGATCTAAATTAAAATTAAAAGCTAAATCTAATTTAAACTAAAAGATAAATTAAGAGAAAAGCTAAATTAAAAATTAAAAGCTAAAGTGAAGGTTAAAATCTAAATTATAGTTAATTAAAATCGAAATTAAATCTAATTTAAAATCTAAAAAGATAAATTAAATCTAAATTATAATCTAACCTAAACTAGATTAAATTAATCCTATGTTCTAAATTACAAATTAAATCTTTAAAAAAATGTTAAATCTAGTTAGAAAGCTAAATCTAATTTAAGAAAAACATTTAAAAACTAAAAGTCAAAAAACTAAAATCTATGTTAAAACTAGATCTAATTTTAAAGTTAAAAATCTAATTCTCATAGAACTATTTCTAATTTAAAAGACAATTAATCTAGAATTAGAAATTAATCTAAAATCAAAGACTAATCTACAAACAAAAACCAATCTAAAAAAAAAGATTAATTAAAATTAATCTAAACTTTAAACTACAAGATTAAATCTAAATGAAAGATAAACTAAAACTAAGATTAAAACTAAAACTAAATCTAAGATTAAAATGAAACTAAAAGCTAAGCTAGAATAAAACTAAAAATAAGTTTAAAATAAAACTAAATCTAAGATTAAAATAAAAACTAGCTTATCTATCTTAATATATTAAGATATATATATTATACACCGAGAGATATCATTTTCTGGGCATATTTTTTTTTCTTTTTTCTTTTTTTGAATTTAAAAAATATGTCTCGAAAGTGATATCTCTTGGTATATAATATATATATATATATATTAGAAGTTGATAAAACTCAACCTCACAGTCCCCAAGAATCACCTGTAAGCAATCACCTATCACATGCAATAGATATTCAGAACAAATAATAATAGATGTTTTGTAAAACCCTCAGAGCAAAAGTATGTGCAAGCATAAACCAGAATAATTGATTATTGAATGAATTATTTTACAAATACTACAAAAGCCTTCAAAAGGCAATCATGCAAAAAGCAAGACATGCACAACCCTAATCTTATCTTGAGCAACAAGATAGCTCAATAAGATAAATATTATTACTTAACCTAGGAAATAAAATATGCCTAAGTAAACTTATGCTAAAGTGTAATTAAATAAATAATTACACCAACACCCCCCCCATAAGTGCAACTTAGGGAGAAGAAAATTATTATGCAAATATGAGTCCGAACAACAAGGCCTGATCAAGTACCCATTTACAAATGCAATGCAAACTAAATCAAACGGGGTAAAGGAGAAAACCACATGGGAACAAAACTCCTCCCCAAAATAGAATGCAAACTAACTAAGTGATGAAAGATGGAGGACTCCATAAAACCCCCCAAGACCACCATCCATAACAAAGATGCATGAAATAACCCCCCCAAAAGAGAGGAAGAAAGAGACCACAGATCCCCTCCAAAATGAAGTAGCCCCAAAAGAACTAAAGAAACTGCATCTCCTAAAAGAAGTGAGAGGGAAGAGGTCGAATGAAATCAATCTCTAAAGGTGAAGTAGGTGTAGCCCAAGATGTCTCCATAGAAGCAGGTGTGACCTCAACAAATGAAGAAGTCAAAGTGGGTGAAGACTGAATAGGAACCTCCAAAGATGGATGATCAACTGGATCCTGCTGCACTGAAATGGAAGAACCCACATTTGGATTCATAGAGGTATCAACAACTACAATAGTAGGTGAAGGAGATGGAATGGATGGCTCAAGAGCAGGATCTAAAGTGAGAACTCCAATGTTCAAGAAGCCAAATTTCTCCTCTGAATGATGATTCACACTAGAAGTGTGATGAACAACTGTAGGAACAAAAGCACCATCAGTAGCAAAATCTGCAAAGGAATACAACCGAGATGAGTGATCCACCACCCTAATAGCAATAACTGCTCTACTCTCCAAGTCTTTGATGATAACTGAATCAGGTGTGAACTCCATAGACCTCCCATTGCCTCCATGTGTGATATGATATATAGAAAGAAGGTTGTTCGTCAAATGAGGGACACACAAGACATCCTAAAAAGTGTTGTCCCCAAAACTAATAGACCCCTTCCCTGTAACACTCATGTATGTATTATTTTCCATCAAAATAGGAGACATAGTGTGAGACTCAAAGGAAGTGAACATAGTCTGTGTAGAAGCCATATGATGGGATGCTCCTGAATGTAGAAGCCATCTCCCTGATCCAAGACTCGAAGAAGGACAAAGAGCACGCCCCTTCATCTCTGATGAAGTATGTAAACCAGTTGCGCCCTTGTCATTTTGCACTGAAGAAGAAGAAGAAAGAGGGGAAGGAGATGATGCAGACATCCTAGAAGGCAAATCAATCTGATGTTTCAGAAGAAGATTCTTCAGCTCATCAATTTCCTTCTTGTAGAAATTATGTTCTGCATGTCCTTCTCTCTTCCAATATGCACATGGGCCCTTCTCCGTCCTAAATGATTTCCCCTTAGAAGAGGATGATGGATCTGAGGACTCCTTCTGTTGCTTATAAGATTTGGAATCCTTTTATTTTTGTTTCTTTCCTTTTCTTGTAGAAGCCTTCTGATCTTTGGGCTCCTATGATGCAATAAGTGCCTATGATGAAGAGGGCTTCAATTTGCCCATATTGGACAACTTGGCCTGCTCTCGAGTGAGAGAAGATGCAAAATCATCAAAAGAAGGCATAGTAAATCTAGTACCAAGTGCATCCCTAGTAGCATAAAAGGTAGAAACAAAAACTGAATAATCTGGTCCAAGCTTAGAAAGAATAGACAATATCAACTGAGAGTCTTCCTTCGGAACACCACACTATGACAACTGCAATCTAAGAGACTTGAGTTTAGTGAAAAAATACTGGATGCTATCAAAATCCCTAGGATTTAAGCCAATAAGCTCATTCTCTAACTGAAACCCTCTCATAGTATCCTACTGCCCAAACAAAGACTGCAAAGTAGTCCAAACCGCATTGGGTGTAGTACAAGACTCAATGTGAAAAAGAAGGTCAGAAGAGAGAGATAGACATAATGTACCATAAGCTTCATCACACCTATTAAACCACTTTCTCTTTTCAGCAGCACCTGTAGGTTCAATTTATGTGCCCATGGTTACCCTGTACAACCCTTTGTGTTTCAAGTGAATCTCCATTTGTTTTTTCCCAACCAAAATAGTTGAATGGAGTAAGGGGTGCAATTTAATGTGTATCCATGACAGAAAACAACAATATATACTCTCAAATAAAATAACAATGCTCGTTGATCTCAAAAAAATAGCCTGATTGCACGCTTCTTAAGAAAATAATTGAAAAACTAAAGGCTGAGATCAAATAGAAATATCAGATACTTGGTAAAAAAATATTAAAAAATAGGTCTGAGATCTGTGTAGAGCACTGAATCAGCTTTTCGATGCCTATTTGTTTTCACAAAACTGAGTCCGGACGCAAAAGATATGCCTCCCAGAGTGAAAATAACAACTTCTAGCTTTGACAGGCGAGAAAGGCACCAAAAAAGCAAAATAAAAAAACCAAACCTCCACCACTACGAAGCTCGTCAAACCAGCTTTCTGACAATATTTCATTTTTGAAAAATGGCCTCTGTTTACAAAAGTTATCCGAAAATGAAAAACAGGCCTAGAAAAGGCACTTTCACTGCTAAACAGGTGCAAAATTCAGCCCCTTTACTTTGGCCCTCAATCCTCCACGTGACCGTCCGCTGGCGCTTAGGGGCTGGTAAAAACCACCAGTGGTAACCGCTAGCAGCTAGCGAGGTGGTCACATGCGGCAGTCTCCGGCACTAGCGGTCGCGGTTGGGCAGAAGGCTCCCGGACCCCAATACGACCAGGGTTGAAGAGCAAAGGCACTGAAGAGGCCGTGGAACTGGTGGAGCGGAGTAGAGCAGGTGACAGCCCGGTGGGAGCGGCGGTCTGGTGTTCGCTGGGCGGAGCAGTGGCGGTGCTGGACTGATGAACTAGCAACGCAAATTTTCCCACGGGATGTTTGATTTTTTAAAATATTTTTCTCAATTTTCACAATTTTTCCTCTTGGACTGCATGCTGGGGAGGCTGTACGGCTTCCTTGGCAAATTTTTTTTTCCTTTTTTTCAACAAGACCAAAATCGATGAAACGAAAGGTGTTTCTAGGGTTTTTGGGCATCCTGAACGCGATGGCAACGTCCATTTTTCCCAAAGATGCATAGAAAAAATGCCTACCCCTAGATGCACAAAAGATCAGCCTGGCTTGAAACCCTTGCACAGAAAAAAATGATGTGAGAGAATATCTTCAAAACACGAACCAGAAGCTACAGGTTTGGAGCTCTGATACCATGTAGAAGTTGATAAAACTCAACCTCACAGTCCCCAAGAATCACCTGTAAGCAATCACCTATCACATGCTACAGATATTCAAAACAAATAATAATAGATGTTCTGTAAACCCTTAGAGCAAAAGTATGTGCAAGCATACACCAGAATAATTGATTATTGAATGAATTGTTTTACAAATACTACAAAAGCCTTCAAAAGGCAATCATGCAAAAAGCAAGACGTGCACAACCCTAATCTTATCTTGAGCAACAAGATAGCTCAATAAGATAAAGATTATGAATTAACCTAGGAAATAGAATATGCCTAAGTAAACTTATGCTAAAGTGTAATTAAATAAATAATTACACCAACATAAATATCTTAATATATTAAGATAGATAAGCTAGTAGCAACCATGACATGTGTAACACATTGAATAAATTAATATATTTAGGGTTATGATTAGAGTTAGCATTTAGGATTAGGGTTTATATCATGCTTAGGGTTAGCATTAGGGTTAGGGTTTGGTTTAGACTTATTATTATGATTAGGGTTAGGGTTTAGTGTTAAGGTTGGGTTTATGGTCATTAGGGTTAGGGTTGAGTTTAGACTTATGATTAGGGTTATAGTTAGCATTAGGGTTTAGTGTTAAGGTTTAGTGTTATAAATTGAATAAATTAATATAATTAGGGTTATAATTAGGGCTAAAATTTAGGGTTACGATTTATATCACAGTTAGGGTTAGCATTAGGGTTCAAGTTTATATCATGGTTAATGTTAGCATTAGATTTAGGGTTAACCATTTAGGATTAGGGATTAGGATTTATGTTTATGATTATGGTTAGGGTTAGGTTTTAGGCTTATGGTTAGGGTTATAGTTATAGTTAGGGTTTACTTTTAAGGTAAGTGTTAGCATTAGGTTTATGGTTAGGGTTAGAATTTTGTTCTATGGTTAGGATTATGTTTAGGGTTTACATTAATATTCAGGTTAGGGTAAGAATTATGGTTAGGGTGAGGAAATGGGTAGGATTGGGATTATTATTATGATTATGACAAAATGATAGAATAATAGTTATGGTAGGTTTAAGTTCAAGATTAGGATTAGTGTTAATGTTAGAGTTCAAATAATGGTTAGGCTTAGGGTTTACATTATGGTTAGGATTATTCTTAGAATTAGGCTCTAGGTTATAGACACACCCACACATATATGTGACACATTTATTATTTCATATATTTGTGACACGTTCATTATAATTAGAAATTCACATATATTTTCCTCACATCCACTTCAAGACATTATTTAATGCTACACATTTTAGAAAGCCATGTATATTACAAATAAGTAGTAGAACAAAGTATGTTACAAAAATTTAACTCTAACCCTAACCCTAATCTTATTCACAATGATAAACCTATTTGTGATGATAAACCTAACCCTAATCCTAACCATAACCCTAACCCCAACCCTAATCCTAACCCTAATCCTATTTGTGATGATAACCCTAACCCTAACCATAACCCTAACCATAACCCTAGCTCCAACCCTAACCCTAACACTAACCCTAACCCTAATCCTGACCCTAACCCTAACCCTAACCCTAACCCTAACCCTAATGTCCCTAACCCTAATCCCTATTCATGATGATAAAACTATTTGTGATGATAACCCCAACTGTAATCCCAATTTTAACTCTAACCCTAACCAAATTACTATATTTTATCATTTATAAACCTATCCCTAACCCTAACCATAGCCCTAACGTTAACCCTAACAATAGCCCTAACCCTAATTTCTATTCGTGATGATAAACCTAACCATAACCATAACCATAACCATAATCCTAACCCCAACCCTAATCTTATTCGTGATGATAAACCTAACCCTAATCATAACCCTAACACTAATCCTTACCTTAATCCTATTCGTGATGATAATCCTATTTGTGATGATAACCCTAACCATAACCATAACCATAATCCTAACCCTAATCCTATTTGTGATGATCAGCCTATTTGTGATGATAAACCTAACCCTAGTCCTAACCCTAACACTAACCCTAACCCTAATCCTATTGATGATGATAGTCCTATTTGTGATGATCAACCTATTCGTGATGACAAACCTAACCCTAGTCCTAACCCTAACACTAACCCTAACCCTAATCCTATTCATGATGATAATCCTATTTGTGATGATAAACCTATTCATGATGATAACCCTAACCATAACAATAACCATAACCCTTACTGTAACCCTAACCCTAACCATAACCCTAACCCTAACCCCTATTCATGATGATAAACCTATTTGTGATGATAACCCCAACCCTAATCCAAATTTTAACTCTAACCCTAACTAAATTATTATATTTTATCATTTATAAACATATCCCTAACCATAACCCTAACCATAACTCTAACCCTAACCCTAACCCTAATCCTAACCCTAAACCTAACCCTAACCCTAACCCTAACCCTAATCCTAATCCTTATTCATGATGATAACCCCAACTCTAATCCCAATTTTAACTCTAACCTTAACCAAATTATTATATTTTATCATTTATAAACCTATCCCTACCTCTAACCCTAACCCTAATCCCTATTCATGATGATAACCCTAACCCTAACCCTAACACTAACCCTAACCATAAATCTAACCCTAACCCTAACCCTAACACTAATCCTAACCCTAACCCTAACCCTAACGCTAATCCTAACCCTAACCCTAACCCTAAGCATAACCAAAGATTTATTTTATAATTGTAATTAAACCCAAAACCTAACCTTGATTGAATTGTAAGCCTAACCATGATGATAACCCTATTTGAAGCTCAACCCTAATCCTAACCCTAACCCTAATCCTATTCATGATGATAAACCTATTCATCATGATTAACCTAACCCTAATCCTAACCCTAACCCTAATCCTACCTTAATCCTATTTGTGATGATAATCCTAACCCCAACCATAACCCTAACCCTAACCCTAACCCTAACCCTAACCCTAATCTTAACCCTAACCCTAATCCTATTCATGATGATCAACCTATTCATGATGATAAACCTAGCCCTAATCTTAACCCTAACACTAACCCTAACCCTAATCCTAACCCTAATCTTATTCATGACGATAAACCTATTCATGATGATAACCGTAACCCTAACCCTAACCCTAACATTAATCTTAACCATAACCATAAGCCTAACCCTAACCCTAACCCTAACACTAACCCTAACACTAACCCTAACCCTAATCTTAACCCTAACCCTAACCCTAACCCTAATCCCTATTCGTGATGATAAACCTATTCGTGATGATAACCCCAACCCTAACCCTAATTGTAGCCCTAACTTCTAATTTGAACCCAAATTGTAACTATGACCATAACCTTAATTATGAAAGTATTGCTAACCCTAACCCTAATTCTAACCATAATCCTAACCCTAACGATAACCTAATATTAATAGTATATATGCTCAACCCAATAGTAACCCTAATTCTAACCCAAAACCTAACCCTAATTGTACTAATAGTTCAAACCCTATTTCTAACCTAAACGCTAACCCTAACCCTAATTCTAACCTAAACCCTAACCCTAACCCTAATTCTAACATTAATTCTAGCACTAATTCTCATCGTAGTTTGAACCCCAATTCTAACCTAAACCCTAACACTAACCCTAATTCCAATAATAATTCTAACTATAACCCTAATGTTAATTCTAACCATAATTGTAACCCTAACCCTAATTCCAATTATAATTCTAACCATAATTATAACCATAACCTTAATTAAACTCTAGCCCTAATTGAACCCTAACCCCAACCTAAATCTTATTTGTTCCTAACCCTAGTTGAGTCCTAACCCTAACCCCAACCCTAATTGTAACCTTTACCCCAACTTATAGCGTGTAACCCTAATGTTAAGCCTAACCCTAATTGAAACCTAGCCTAACCCTAACCATAATTAAAATCTAATAAAAACCCTAACCCTATTGAACCCTAACATAACCTTAACCCTAACCATAATTGAAGCCTAACACTAACTATAACCCTAACTAAAATAACTATAGTTGAACCCTAGCCATATTAACCCTAAGTGAACACTAACCATAATCAAACCTTAACCCTAATTAAATTGTAACCCTAAGCTTAACCCTAACCCTAATTAAACCTCTAGCCCTGATCGAACCCCAACCCTTACCCAAACTCTATTGTTCCTAATCCTAATTTAGTTCTAACCCAAATCCTAACCACAACCTTTACCCCAAGCTATATCGTATAACCCTAATGTTAACCCTAAACCTATAATTAAAACTTAACTTAACCCTAACCATGATTAAACTCTAATCAATAACCCTAGCCCTATCCTAACCCTATCCCTAATTGGACCCTAAGCTTAATTTAACTCTAACCCTAATTGAACCCCAACTCCAACCCAAACCCTATCTGTTCCTAACCCTGATATTAACTATAACCCTAACCTAACCTTAACCATAATTAAACCCTAATAAAAGAAGCAAATATCATGATTAGTTCACTATTGAGAGGTAGTGAAAATACAAAATATGTCACTAAAAGATGAGGTGGAGATCCTAGTACTCAATCCAAAATAATATGTGAAACTTGTGATAGATGAAAAAGTTACAAACATTAATTCTTTTATCATTGATGAAATTATTGTTATTGATAGTCTAATCAAGACTTTGGAAGGTGGTATGACAAAGTTGCCTTCAAGTTTCTAAATGAATCACATTCAATTTCAAATACATGATACAAAGTATCATATATGTCTTATAGCTAGTTTTGCACAAAATGCATACAAGACTACTATTAAAGGAGTAACTAAGAACAAAGTAGGAAAGGCTTTATTACACATAAGGAGTAGTATATAAATCATATTGGAATATTAAATATTCTAAGATGGATAACAATATACACATGTACCTTAATCAAGCACATTTACCTAGAATAAGAACAAAGCTTTTGTCAAAATTAAGACAACCAAAGAAGATAAACAGTTTGCTTGTACATAAGTGATTACTTTTAGCTTTTCATTGCTTATAGCTTTAGTTACTCTCTTAATGTGGAAATAGATATAAGTAGTTGATTTTTTAGTGTCTATAAAATTAATTATTGATGTCATTGATTAAATTTTGTACCGAGTTTAGGAGTAGAACATTAAAAGGCATAGAAATAATTTAACAAATTGTTTTAAAACCCAATATCTATGGACAAAATACTTCAAATGAGTGTACACCTATATGAAGAGAATTTCAAGTGTTCAACAAAATTAGTGACAATCATTTGCACATCAAATTTCAATGAAGAATCAATATTTCATCATAAAATTAGTTTGATTAAAGTTTGAAATGTATTTTATTTAAATTTAAACACCATATAGTCACTTGAAGACTTTCATAATATTATTTTAGTGTTTGTGAAATCCAAAAGGGAGAAAAGTAAAATGATTATATGAAAAATTAAACATCTCTTGAACCTTATTGATTGTAAAGCATTATCATTTATAAAGATTTACATGATTGGGGTTGTTACTAAGATTACTTTTTGTAAATGCATTATAGTATATATAGAGAAATTGGTGGGAATTTGAGCCTATTTATGAATAGAGCATATTCTTCTTGAAATTTTAATGTCATTCATATGTCTAATAAAAAATATTTCTTCATTATTTTTTTAATAAAAAATACAAGTAAATAACTAAAACTTTGTGTTTAGTCTTGAACGAATATGATGAATGTTCTGTAGATTGTTATCTTTATATCATGTTCTTCATAAAATTTTACATCATTTTTAATTTTGATATAAAAATGCATTGTTCATTTCTTTCTCATAGTCTCCTTTATTGCATTCCCAAAATTTACTAAAAATACTCTATAAAATGTCAACTGATGTTTGACAGAATGGCAGAAAATACAATGACACACAGGTGGGTTATACGACACCCGCATTCCATAAGCCAAAATGTTAATTGCTTTACTTTACAAAAAAAATATAACCACCTTCAGGAAGAAAATAAAATTTCTAGAATCTTGGAATGATATGATTGCAAGATACATAGAAGTATTATATAACATTATGAATACATAGTAGGCCTCTGTTGTGAAGAGACCCTCATCTCCGGTGACAATTTCCTCTTCTGAAAAGCTGCTGTCATTTCCAATTTTAGAAGGGGTAGAGCATTTGTAGTGGTGGTTTCTTTCTCTATGCCCTCCCAACGCCTAAAACGAAGAAAAACTCTTTGACATGTCCTACACTCGTACTTCTTACCAATTCTATCAATCTTATCACTGTTACCTAGGAATTTGTTTTTCGTTTGAATTACCTCTGTGGATTTCTCCAATGAGCTGATTTTTCCTACCATGGCAAGCATTACCAGGAAATTGGCCATGTCTTCCTCTTCGATGTATTGGGTTTTTCAGATGCGGCTGGGGAATGACAGCCATCTGAGCATCTCAATCACTTTGAGTGCTTGCCTTTCGCTGCCGGTCGCAGTTGGATCTGTACAACCTGATTGCTTCTCTCCGCATCCAAGATTTGTTCTGGATTACCAGAATAGTTACATTTCATGTGTGTCAGTAGAGCCTTCCAAGAGGAGAATTCCTTTCCACACTCATCACAGTCCCGTGAACTGGTAACCAGTAATGTTGCCCGACCATCCTCAATAATCTCGGTGAGATAAGTGCCACTTTTCTTCGTCAACACCCAACTTTGCATTTGATTTGTATGTAGAGCATATGCCAGGTCACTTGTCCTCTTTTTATTGGGAGACGGATTTGTCCCATCCTGAACCGGAGCTTCACAACACCTATTCATGTCGGCCTCTGTACTGATTAGCCTCGGATTTGATTTGTCACTATTGCCATGAATTCTCATATGCCCGCCAAGAGCTCTTCCACATGCAAAATACTAAGGATCGACAAGCTATCGAACCAGGCTAAGGTTAACATTGGGAATCCTAACTTCATCGCATCAATCTACGAAGCTGACCGAGGTTAATGTCCCAGAAGATGAAGAATATTTCCTTTTTTCTTCCCACACAATCTAGTAGAAGATGGTATAATAACGGTTTCAGAAGAATATGAATTAACAAGAATACGAAGCATTTATTTTTGCTAAGACTCTTACTTTCGTTGGCCTCCTATAGAGTTTTCTGCCACTTTAGGATTATGCCTCTCAGCGTAATAAACTAAAACTAAGTTAAAATAAAACTAAATTTAAGATTATTTAAAAACTAAAAACTAGGTTTAAAAATTATGAGTTATTATGCTCTGTCATGTGTCATGTTGCAGTAGTTTCATAATTTAAAAACAAAAACAAAATCCAAAGTGGAGTATTTATGGCGGCAGCTGAAATGGGAAGCATTCATGCATCTTGGCTTGCATCATATTAGAAGATTAAAAGACACTTTGCTAGAATTCATAAAATGCTACCAGAAGCATAAAGAAATTATGTAGATAAACTATTTCAATTTACAGCAGACCATAGAAAATGGTATTTAAAGTTGTTCCTGCAAAGGAAATCAGATCCAAATTTGAGGAAAACAAATCATTTTCTTCCCTTACAAATATTCAAAAATTAGCACAAATCAATGAAATAGATGTGTTTGAAATTGAAAAAAAAAAAATTGTGCCAAAACAATTCGTTCAACAAAGGCATTCAAAAATCTGTAGTCATGAGAAGAGAACAGGGGGTATCGTGATCACGTTTTTTAATTTAAAGCTATTTTTTTAGAGCTTTTACTTGTTGTAAATGAATTCTTTCACCCCCAAAACAATGCTTGGGGCATTCTTCATGACCAGAGGGCAATTTTAGAGATGTTCTAGGCATTTCAAACTACCCAATAGTGAAAAAAACGTGGCAGCAAAAAAAAAAATGTGATTTCATTTGTTTTTCATGCTTCTCCAACAAATTTGATGTTGCTGATATGGTTTCAAACAACCAAAAAAAAATAAAAAATGAAACAACAATAAAAATGAAGAAATGAAGAAACAATTGCTCGTTCACGTTTGGTTCACCAAAATGTGTGCATGCTGAAATAAATGACTCTATGAATTAGAATCACTATTCCATCACAACACATCAATAGTGTTGTTTCATTTTGAAAACAAAATCATAAAACAAGATATTTAAACTACTCAAAAAAAAAAAATCTTTCACTGAAACCAATCTCTATTGCACTTCTATCATTCAAGACTTTGTGCTTATATTTAAAATGCTCTCAATAAAAGCATATGCACAAAAAGCTGTGATGAATAGAGATTCAAAATGAAAATGAAAATATTCTAAATGAGAATGAAAACAAGTTAGATGCTGAAATTGAAATGTAAAGCAAAGATAATGGAAGTATATGCAAAATGTAGAGATCCAAGATTTGTGTCTAGGGCTCAAAATGAGAAGAGAGTCCTATTTAAATAGGCATCTTTAGGGTGAATGCAAGTTGTAGAAGGAGTGTGAGATAAAATATTGGCTTGGAGGAAAAATACCCCACATGCATGAGATGGGTAAGATAAAATATTGAAATGGATAAATGCATTTAGGTGGTAAATAGATAATTTAATGAATATGTGTGATATTTTAATGATTAAATAAATATGAGAATGTATGAAATGTGTAAATGCATTAATGTATGAATATTTTATGATGGATAAATTATTATGAAAATGAATTTAATGAAATGATTATGGACATGGGTTTTATGAGTATAATATTTTAATGGTAATGCATGAATAGGGATAACTTTAGTGGTGAATTATCGCCAATTGGCGAATTCTAGGAATCTGGCAATTCGAATTTGGCGAATCTACCGTATCTGTTGGGTGTTCAAATCATCAGGAAATCATGAACTATCGGTCCAATGCATGTCCATTCACCAGCAGTTTTTTTTTACGACGCATGTTTAGGCAATAAATTCGCCATAACAGACTACGCGATTCCAATGCATCGATCAATATTTTTGCGTGGATTCCCGGGGAGCATGTCAAAGTCACCAACATATTCGCCAATACTATTAAAACAATATTAAATGAAGACCCATTTCGCCAATTAAAATTTACAAATAGTTGCTTGTGAAGACCTATTTCGCCAATTAAAATTTATAAATAGTTGCTTATGAGGACTTATTTCGCCTTGAAAATTTCAAGGTATCGTTGTATAAGCACACGGGATTCGCCAAATTTTTAACATACCATTTCAAAATCCCGCGAAATTCGCCAAATATGGATTGATATAAAAACAATTGAAATTGTTATTTGTTCTTACACATTTTGTTCAATTTTACACATTTTGTTCAGATCTGAGGTTCTACTTCTCGATTCAAAAGTCAGCGAAACCCGAAAACGTAGCATCGTAGAGTCAAAGGTGAGTGATCATTTCTTGAATCTTCATACTATTATTAGTTATTAGACTATTAGTTATAATAATAAGATTTCTTTATCTGTTTTCCATTCTTGCTTCAGTCTTAAACATAATTTTAAGTAGGGAATGTGATCTATATTATCTATCGGTCTGTCCTTAAACAAGAAGACTGATTTTTCTAGCTTTTATTCGAAGTGAGATCAATATGTCGAGCAGAAAGGGTAAGACTCCTGAGAAGGCAGGTAATAAAGAGTCTAGGAGGACATCAAAACACCCAAAACGGGGAGGTACCATACAGTCTTACTTTGGAATTGGCAAAGCTTCTAATCCATCAGATCAAGGTGGAGCTACACCATCAACTCTTCCACCAAATATTATTGAAGATGGAGATACATCATCAACTCTTTCGCCACAGGAAGGTCAAGGTGAGATTGTCATTGTGTTAAATCAAAATGTATCAAATGAGGATGGCAATACCGTAGAAGATGTTCCAAGGGATACCCTGGATAGCCAGAATGAGATAATCGACTTGGATGAGGATGATGTTTGTAGCAAGAAAAGAAAAGGCAAAGCAAAATTGGGGCGCGAGTGGGAAATGACAAGGAATTTTCAAATTGGTTGGTTGTCGAAGTACCCATTCCTTGAACCAGTGGGGGTATCAAACGAAAATGATATTGAAAGGGCAACAGAGGTCAGATGTAAGATTTGTAGTTGGAAATGTGGAAGAGAAAAAATGATGCAGCTAAAGCTTGACGCTATAGAAAATCATATTCGCAAAGTTTACGAAAAACAAATCGTAGACGGAAAGGAACAATCAATCGTATGATGGAACTCAAAAGAAGAATGTCTTCATGTTAAGTATGCCACAGATTATGGAGAGCATAACCATAGAATAATGAAGATTAAAAAATGTGAAGGTACACTTGGGGCTCATTTTGGAAAAGCCATGCCAGCAGCAAATCTGTCAAAAACTGTTCAGATGAGTGTTGTTTTTCATATATTGTCCAGGGGGCGTCCTATGACAGACTACCCAAAACATTTTGATTTATTATCTTATTTGAGTGTTCCCCACTTTCCCTTCTCACATTGGTCAGTAAACGCTGGATGGGAATTGGCGAACTGTCTTGCTGCAGTGAAAAAACAAGATTTAAAAGAGAAATTAAAAGAGTCAAATTTCATTGCATTATCTTTAGATGAAGTTACTGCGGTAGACAATACTTCTTGGGTGTGTATGCATTTGTATACTGTAGAAAAACATGTTCACCAAGCTCATCTTCTTTGTGTTCATAAAATGAAGGACAGTTCAACATCGCAAAATCTATTTGAACTAGTCAAGAAATCTTTGAAAGAAATTGCAGGTTTGGATGAGTTGACAATTGCCAAAAATTTGGTGTGTGTAGGAGCTGATGGAGCTGCAGTGATGCAAGGTCAAAGGAGTGGTCTTTGCACAAAGTTACAAACTACTTGTGCACCATACATGCTTGGAATTCACTGCATGGTCCACATAATGAATTTAGCATTTAAAATTGTAAGCAAGTTTCCAACAGTATCAAAAGTTGAAAATCTAGTTCACGAGATCCACGCATACTTCTGCCGAAGTCCCAAAGGTTTCCTTGAATTTCAACATTTTTCTGAGGGAATAACACTTGGAAACAAGCTTCTCAAGGATGTCGATACCAGATGGATCTCCCTGCATGGACCAGCGCAATGAGTTCTTTCAGAATATCAATCCTTGATTGGGTTGATGTACGAGCATCACAACACAGTAGACAAAGCTCCTGAACTCTTACAAAGGTTAAGCGATATAGAGACACTCCTGACTTTAGCTAGTCTTCTCCCCATGCTGGATGAGATGAACAATCTTGTGAAGAAAGCCCAAGACAGAACTATGTATATTTATGAATATGCCAATCTACATAAACTTACATGCTTGGCCCTCGATCATCTATATCTAGATCTAACACAAGAACGCGCAAATTATTTGATGTGGCAGAAAATTACTGATTTGAATAATCCTAATAATTATTTACATTTTAATGCAAGTGGGAACTTATGTATTCGTGTACATGGATATGAGATTCCAATGTACCATTGTAAGATAGGCACTAGCAGGCGCTCTAGAAAAGAAGTACCTATTAACGAGGAAGATTTTAATGACATTCTTAAATCTGTTAGTGATAATTTGAAAGAAATTGCAAAATCTCTTTCCTCAGAGATTCGTGAAGGATTCCCTCAACATGAAATACTTGAAGCCATGGGTATTGTGTATCCTCAATTTTGGGTAAACCGAGATAACCCAAAATATTTTCATGATCAAGTAAAAATCGTGATCGAACAGTTTTCAGAAAAGGTAACATACAATGAACAAATAATAGAAGGAATTTTAGATGAAAATAAGCTTAGAAAGCAATGTCGGAGTTTTGCAATAGCTATGAGGGACCAATCTGATTCTATGGGCAAGGAGAAGGCCTTTGAACTGGGATCAATAAAAAAGGTTTGGACAAGCTTAGGTCAAAGTGAAAAATTGCGTGGTTTGATGTCAGAATATTTCAAACTTGCTGATTTATGTCAAACAATGATATTGGGGTCGTTGGAAGATGAGAGAGTTTTCAGTACATTGGGGTTTTTGAAATCAAAGTTAAGAAACAAACTGGACAAGAATTTGGAAAATTGCTTGAGGATGAAAGGAACTGCGTATAATGTCAAAAATTTTCCTTTTGACAGGGCACTTAGAATCTGGAGGTCCACATGTGAAAGAAGATGGGTCGGGTTGTGCAACACAGGCTCTCCAATTGTAAGAGTCGTTGGTACTAGTGGTGGACCTGGTGGTACTAGTGGCAGTGGCAGTCGGCCTGGGATAGATGAAGATGACAATGATATTGAAATTGACACAAATCAAATAATGAATGTTGATTTTGAGACACAGGCTGAACAAAGTGCAGAGCAGCCTCCGAATCAAGATGACTCTTTTACTTTATCTAAAGATGAGCATCGGTTTGAGGACCCTGACTCTGTTTGGGAAATGGAAGAGAATTAGCAGGTTTTAGGTATTTTTACTGCACTTCTTGAATCAGTTTCCATTGTTCCAAAGTCCAAACTGTAGTTGATGATATTTTATATTCTATTAAATGAAATTTTTGAATCATTGCACTTCAAGTTCATGATATCTTATAATCTTATTTTAGATTGTACTCAAGCACTGCATGAATCATATTCCGAACAGTAGTTGATGATTTTTTATATTGTATTCAAATAAATTGTGAATCATTGCACTTCAAGTTCAGGAATCAAGATATTTTATTTAATATTTTATAGTGCACTCGAAGTCTCTATGATATTTTATATTATATAGCACTTCATGAATCATATCAGGATTTTTAGTCAAAACATAATAAAAGCTAACAGACTAACAATTCAACATCCATAACTTAGAAATGAACAAAATAAACCTTGATCATTTTATTAAAAATAATGATATGTTTATACAATGGAGAGACATGAGTTCGAAATGAGTAATTTCCATTCAGATGCTAGTGCTGTCAAAAAAAATCAAACTCTAATGAGTTTAAAACCTACTACAGAATGACTGATGGTAGATGCACTGGCCAACCGCCAAACCTCAAGAAACTTGCGCCAAAAGTGGCCCAAAACTGTCATCAAGACACAACCATCGAACGAAATAGAACAAAGGAAAATTACTTAACGTCGATCGAATTCAAATCCCAACCGTCGATCCTTCACTTTCGTCAGAGCATTGAACGACTGCCTTCAAAAAGGTTGATGTAATCTCCATCTCAGCACGACAGGCCCCCACACTATGCATCGCCAAGGGAATACACGTGGTGCTCGCCCGTGATATTGCAATCAATAAACACCTCCCATCTTCCAATCATGCGATGGCGGGCTACCATTGATCTCCATCGTTGGAAATCGTGTTCATTCATAACAGTCACCATTGTTGAACATAACCGTCGAGCAACTTTTTCATCAAGATTATAACACCTCCATTGATTTTGAGCACATGCATCTCGCAGCCGCTTTAGTAACCTGCCATATAATGTATATCTTTGGGTTGGGTCTTTTCTGAGTCCTGACATTACCTTTTTGAGGGTGGTTTCAAAACAACTTATGTCCCATTGAATCGTCTAGGCCGGGCCCCTTTTAATAAAAATACTAAATATTTCGCCTGACCTTTTATTTCTCAAGTTTGGGTCAAACCGTGCCCTATGTTTTAGAGCAACTTTGAGCCATCGTTTATCATTGTCCTAGGCGGTGTCCCCTTCCCCTCTTTTATTTTAAGTAATTGTATTATTTAGCAGGGGTTATTTTTAGTGACCGTCGATCTCCCTACGACTGATCTTGACCATTCCTCGCGATATCGTGATGACATCACCGCTAGTTGCTTGGTGATTGCGATATCACGGGCGGGTGCCACATGTCCCACGTTGCCAATGCTGAAAAGGAGTAAATAAAGTGCTTAATATTTGTATCGGACTTTAGTATGTTATAGAGTGGGTTAGTAAACCAGATGTGAGATGCACGTGCTCGAGATCGACGGTGATGTTTTAACCTTGATGAAAAGTTGCTCAATGGATAGGTTTTGGTGCTGCTCACTATTGTGAATGATCATGATCGCCGATGGAGGGAATCAACGGTTGCCCACCATCGTGCGATCTTAAAGTGAAGGGTTTTTAGTGATTGCGATATCACGAGCGGAAGCCACGTGTATTCCTTTGGCGCTGTGTATTATGGTGGGCCCTCGATAATGACATGGAGATGTTGTTAGGTTGTCATCCTTTTGAAGATGGTCGTCTGATCATTGATGATTTGACAGGAACAAGAGATCGATGGCGAGGATTTAAATTTGCATCAAATACGATTGAAGCCATTGGCGCAGCATGCAAGTGAGCTTTAATGGCGGATGAGACGTCTGCTAGCCATTTTTCATCAGCTTTAAGTAGTTAATTCCATTCTATCTTAACCACAAAGGCATTCAAATGTTTTCGAAGCGGTCCAGAGCCAAAGATTGAGTTTTTCAAGCAATTATAGCGAGATTTGGTTTTCTGCAAGGCGCGAAATCCTATGAGTTACCTTCTATGCCACGGTTTCTGTTTGAATGTGTTTTTTTGTGGAGGGTTGTATTGTGTTGGTTAGGGGTCTTGTTGATTAAGACTGTAAGGTTACTGGTTCTTTTGAATTGTGGGAAATTGCAAAGTTCTATTGTAATTTCATTTTGGGTAGCCCTAGTTTGTTCAAGAATTTGATTTTAGGAGAAGCCCTGGTTGTTCGAAATGGCGCCATCAAAGTACCATTTTGGCCATATTGATTATTTGTGAAGGAATTTATACGATGCTTTCCTAGATCAATTCCCGCTATCAACAAACGATAAGAAGAGAGGTTTGGTTTTAATGAATGGGAAAGCCTTAGGCGAGGGACTAAGGTGTAAAACCTATAATATTGCAAATGCTAGGGTCCAAATGATGGGCCTAGAAATGTTTAGGAGATGGTATGGGCAGCGAAATGTGCCTCATCCTTTCTATAATGGCTGGAAGTACGATATGGGGAAACTAGTCGTACCAAATGTATTTCCTGATATTGACCTACTTAGAGCAGTGGCAGCACGATATGATCCTGTTACAAGGATTATCAGGGATAATGATGGTGGGGTTCTACTGAATATAAATGCAGATCAAATTCGGCAGGTTTTCAATTTGAGTGAATATAGCCCATTCTTAGTCCGGGTAGATTTTGAGGAAATGAAGCAAGAATATGCCAGGTCAAAGCCTCTTTTCAGATCAAAATTGCTTCCTCCTCATTTAGCCAAGGCAGGCAGTTCAACGATTCACATCAGCCCAACTGATCAGGAGCCTTTCAGGCTGAGCTATTTTGCTGATCACTTCTTGGCAACATTTTATTCACTTTGCCAAATTTTAGGTTTCAGCCCTAATACCATGATTCCCATTGCTTATATGTTTATGGGGGCTCAGATTCAACATCCCAATTTTTTTGTAGTGTACGACTATGCATCTTTTCTTGCTGAAAAGATACATGAGGGTTTTTTGAAGTTGCATATGGGGGACACTGGTACTCCTTTCTTTTGGTACTCCCTATTAATGCATATGTTCCTGTACAAGAATGCCGACTTCTTCTCAGATAAAATGGTGTTGAGGCAAGAAGTGAATGGAGAAAGATTACCAGTACAGGTTTGGAGTGCAGATTTGTCTTGCAACAGGGGAGGTGCTAGCTTTGTGCAGTTTGATAACTATTTTGCTTCCAGACTTAGAGCTAGATTGGTGGTAAATGTGCCAAGGGTCCCTGAGGATTTGCATGATTTCCTCCGACCCAAAGTGAGGAAGCCTGATTTGAAGGTGTGCCACAATTGGGGTGACATCATCTTATACCCCGTAAGCACTATCCTAAGGGTTTATGGTTTCCAGGGAGCTCCTCACATTCTCCCATATAATGTACCATCAAGGATTGGATTTGCCGAGGTCATGTGGCAACTAGGTTGCATTCATGAGGATAATTTGATAGGGAAAGGAAAAGGGACTTTGTTCCCTGATTATACTGTTGTTTTTGATTTTGTCTTTTCCAAGGGAGGATGGGTCCACTTTGGAAGATTTTTTGATGATTATCATTTGAAGAGTGGATCTAAGAGGCAGCATGACCCCGAGGGATTATTTTCCCTATTCAGGCAATGAATTAAAGGTGGCAAGTTTGCACATGTTTTCAATTTTCCTGAGGATCTAATCAGAAATGAGTTTGATTTGAGAAAGTAGGAATTGAATAAAGAGAAATGGATTGCCTATGAGAAACTGCTAGCTATGGTGCATAAAATGGATCCAAAATATGATCCACTGATGGAGTTCACTCCATTTCACAAAAAAATAGATTTCTTAATGAATAACTTCAAAGATATCATGAGCACCTTGAAAACCAAGAAAATCAATTTGGAACTGGACTTGGGAATTCAGAGACCGGAGGCGAGGCCTGAAGAAACAAGGCCAACTTATCAGCCACCAGAGGACAGGCCTCTATACAGGAGGAAGAGAGATGATAGCAGTGATGAGGAGGCAGGAGATAAAAGGGGAAAACAAATAATGCAAGCATCATCACAACTGGGTCAAGGGATCAGGAAACTTGGAGGGATAAGGATTGTGGACCTAGATTCACCACCAAGAAATGATCCTGTAGAGTTACTATCAGAGCCAAGCCTAAAGAGGCAAAGGGTTGAGGAAACACAAGAGGATCTGATGGATGAAATAATTATAACTGATCAAGACATGCATGTTGGTATCCCTTCTCCTCCTAGATCAACACAATTGGTGTTAACTGATATGGATATAAAGGGGCAGTGTGTACAAGATGCTAGGATGGAGGCCTGCAAGGCATTCTTGGATGATGATGCCTTCGTGAAGACTCTTGTATTCTTGTAGTTAATTTAGAGAATGAAATTAGAGGAATATCAGGATAAATGCAAGAGAAGGAGAGAGTCAAGACCTGATAGGTCTGAACAGGAGAATAATGATGAAGTTAAGGCCAAACTAATGGAGGAATTCAAGAGCATTACTCTTGAGGAAGGAAGGAGACTTGTGACCCAGGCTAGTGTCTTACTTCTGCCTGAATGGGACATAGCTGATGTTGTAGCATTCAATGCTATCCTGCAGTCCAAGCATCCTGTGCAAAACAGTGAGGAAGAGGTTAAGGCAGCTCTACAAGACTCTGCTTTTAGTGAGGAATATGAAACTCTAGCCATATGGGCATTGGCACCCCAGGGTAGAAAACCAAATGTGGCTGATATTGGCCCAAGTCTAAGGGGAGGGCTCATCATCAAGAGAGCTTCTAAAACCTCAACAACAGAAGCCACAAGCTTGACATTGAATGTGGCCAAATTGGCCCAAAAGACAGCTGAAAGGGAGGAAGCTGAAAGAAGAGTCTGATGGATAAATACAACGTAATAATTAGGGAATATAGTAGAATACACCAAAGGAATGTTGAGTTGTAGTCTGAAGTAGATAGACTGAAATATGGGCAGGAAGGAGAATCCTATAGTGCCCCTGGTATCAGAGCACTACCGACTACTTCAGGGTCAGTTCCCCTTAATATCCCAATCATTTATACTCCTGGGTCCCCCATTCGGACACCTCCTCTCAGCCTTGCACCAGAGCCAGTTGAAGAGGAAATTGAGTATTCTGTGGATCTTACCAAGAAGCAAATGTTGAATAAAATCACAAAATTGCAAGTTACCCTAAAGGCAAGTGAGGATGATGCAATTGCTAAACATAATGAGGTGGTTGACACCGTTTTGAGGCATCTAAATGAGAATGTTGATTGTAGGTTGCCATCTGTACATTCTTTGTATTCTTTGTTCTTGGGTGGAATTAAAAACATTAACAGAGACCAGGAAGTAGTTCTTCCTTTGGTTGAGAAGTGGATCCCTCGAGCCACTGAGTTAGATGTTATGTTTAAGGCTTCTAGGTTTGATGCAGACAACAGGCCTCAGTCATTGAAGCCTACTCTAAATTTTGTGAAATCATTGAAGGGATTCCAGGCCCTACCTGATGATTTGAGCAGAAAAATTAGAAAACTGGTAAAGAGTTTTGATGACTGGAATGATACTTTTCTGCCAGATATAATAGATGCACAGGGAAATATTAAGACATTGCAGTAGTGGCAAGATAGGGCAGAAGAGGTTATTGATGCACAAATCAAATTGATTTGTGATGGCCCGGACTATGACTTGCTGGTGAGCAGTATGGATAAAATAATTAATACCAGCATATTCTTAGAGTCTTTTGAGAGAGAGGCTAACCAGGTTGTAGTGAAGTACACACCTTATGATACTAGGGTGATCGAGGTGGTGAATTTTAACTAGCCAACGGATGAGGAATACCAGAGATGGGTGGACAAGTACTTAACCGAAGAGGAGTAAAACAGTGTCTATTACCGACAACTAACAGCTCAGCGGTTATAGTATAATTGATTATGGTCTATTAATAATTGACCAATGACATGTGTAAAATCTGGCCCGATGCTTGTTTGCTCCTTCATTTTCTATAAGAAGGATTTCAAGGCCAGAAATAGGGGTTGGCAAGTCAGATATTTTGAGGTTGATTCTAGGTATAGTTGCAGAACAGATTGTAAGAACCAATTATTTCAATATTAATACAATTTAGGTTTGGAGTTATTCGGTAATGGGGTTTTAGCTCTATGAAGATTTGATGTTTCGCAACAGTACTAGCATTTGAGTTATGATGTTATATTTGGAGTTCATGTCTCTCCTTTGTATAAACATATCATAATTTTGAATAGTATAATCAAGGATTATGGTGTTCATCTCACTGCTCAGTGCTCTGGTGTGTATGTTTTCCATTTTGGCTTTAATTCAAGGAATTAATTAAAATACTTGGATGGAATCATGGATGGATATGTTTGTAAAGGGATTTAGTAAGAAGTATCGGATTAGGATATGGATTAACACTATTGTAATGCAATATTGCTAGCGATCTTATATGCTATGTATTTGAAAAATTGAATCTATTGTTAAATTTTAAATGTTTGTGAATTTGACTCCCCAATGGTATATGGCACTGGTTTAAATTGTACGAGTTTGTGAAGTCATGTGTCTGTATGTCTTTACTTAGAGCTTGCTTCCGAATTGCAAATAAAATGAATATCATAAGTTACAAAATAATTTTGTAATCATCCCATGCCCTTGATTGGAATTGGCAATTCCATAGGTAGATTAGGAGACAAACTTTGTTTACATTAGAAAACACCAACAAAACCCACCCACAAAAGGTAACATCCGAATAGATTTTCACCCAAGGTATTACATAGGACATTAGGATTTTCATGAAAACCAAAATAAAAACCCCAACCTTAGGTTCTTTCCCAGACAATATGACACATTGACAGACCAGGACAAGGTCAAGACAAAGAGGAATTCAGAGAGCAAAATTAGAAGTTCCATCAAGTTCATCAATAGTTCAAATGATAAAATAAATAATACAGATAATTGAACATCATCACATTACTGAAGTCTAAATTTGAGATTTTTAATTGAATTTCATATGAAGGAGTACATATTGGCACTGGCAACGCAAAATCTTGCCAATGCCCAAATACAAATCTGCACAGAGCTGAGTTGGAACTTGGAAACTCATATTATCAATGGTTGAAAATAAAAAATCAAGTCACTATATCACCTTTTCTAGCAACTTCCACTCTTCAGGAGGTGGAATTATCATTTGTTCTAACTGATGTTGTTTGACTTGAAGCTTTGTTAACATTTCATGATTGTAATTAGAAGTGGAACCTATCTTGAATTCTTCAGTCAATTTTGCATTCAAGGTTATCAGTGTTCTAATTCAATCCAAATTAAAATAGTTCACATCTGGGTTCTGAGGAAACTGGTCCAAATCAATCTTCCTTGCACCTTCCATCTTCTTTCTGAAACCATCCTTTCCAATGAGTCGCTCATTTGTGTCAAAAGCCTCTGGAAAACCAAGCTCTATCAAGTTCCTTACCTTTTCATCCACCACCTTCATCTTGTCTGCAACCAAATGCAAATATTCCTTTGTTCCCGACATTCTCGAACACTTTTCAATGATAGATGACAACTTCATTGAGGTTTCAATCCAATTAGTAATCCCTTTTGATTTCAGATCATTGTCATTGGCTTTGTAGACTGTTTGTAGAACTTCATTTGTATATTTCTCTAATTCCAACACCTTTTTGTTGTCCACTAAATATTTGCTAAGCTTCTTATAATGTTGTCTAATAGCATCAATCAATTGAAACATGTCACATAAATGATCAAACCTCTGCATTATTTCATCCTAGATCTTTTTGTTTCATATGCCTCACCATATCTCTACAAAATGCAAATAACTTATTTTGAGAAGACTTAATTTCTTCTTTTGCTTCCATCAGCTCTTTCTCCAATCTTTTAATTTTTTTTCTCTGTTTCTCCAAAAAAAATTCCCACTGTACATTTCCATTCGCAATGCTTACTCTTAATTTTTCTGAAGTGGATTTTTCGTCATCATATTTCTTGTTGCTCTCATCTAGCCTTCGCTTTAGGTCATTCACTTCTCTCTCATTTGATTTATCCTCTTTGCTTGTTGATGTAGAGGCAGATTTTATTATTCTTTTTTCTAATTCATTGCTCTTGTTATCTGCTACTTTCCTATTTGCTTTCTCACTTGCTAGGTCTGCCTGTAGCTTTTCTATTTGGGTCTGCAACCTTTTCTTCTCTCTATCTTGCTTTAGCAATGATGTGTACACCAATTCATTGTTCTTCTTTGATACATTAATTTTGTCAGTATTTTTCAGGCCAGAAAAATCCAATTGAAAATTGGTTACCTGGTATTCAGATCAATCCATCTGATTTGTTGGTTTGTTTTGAACTGTGGGAACAAAAATTGTGTACTCCATGATTTCTTTATTTGTGTCAAATGTGGGTAATACCATGGTTGTTACAGTCTCTGAAGTTATAGCAGACGCACTCTCCATCAGTTGCTTCTTTTCTTTTTTATTCAAGTCTGATTTCTTTTTAAACTCTTCAATGAAATCATAACCTAGGGAGGTAGGAACAATGGAATTCTTGAATGGTGAAGGAATAGGAGTAATTACAGTTGCTAATGATGTCGCACCCACACTAACTGAATTTGTGGGAGTTTCTGGAAATAACTCCTTTTTGGTACTGGTGGATCCACTGATAGTGTGACTTGAACCTGTCAAAATCCTTTGCCTCTTTTGATTGCCTTGATCACCTGGTGTTTCTGTGGTATCTTTTTTTGTTTTCCTCTTAGTATTGTGTGTAATTTGTCGTTGTAGCACATGTTGACCACTACTAGTACTACTACCCATACCATCGCCACCAATGGCACTCCCAATTGCACTAAGTTTTCCACCAAGGGCATGTCCTAGTTGTGATTGTATCTGACCATGAGGATGAGGACTAGAAGCTCTAACAAATTGATTTTGTCTTGTATCCCCTTGGTCTACTTTTTCACCTCCAAACCCAAGGCCAAATTTATCAACTGGTTTTCTATGCTCAACACTTTATATTGTCGAAGGGCCTTATCCTTTGGACCCCAAAGGACCACCTTCATAACCAATTTTTTTAAGTATGGCTGCCCCTGTAGTATATGTTGAAGCATATTCTTCTTTTGCGGCCTCACTTAAAACAGGTTTGTAATTGGCATGGCTTTGTTCTTCTTCTTCCATATCAATATCATCATTAGATTCATCATGTCCATCAGGATTCTCTATATTCCATAATTTTCTAAACTCTTCATCTTATTCATTATCATCATACTTTGCAAGAGCTCTTTCTTCTCCTAGGTCCTTCTTCATAGACGAAAAAGCAGTAATTTTTTATCGTGACCATTTTTTATCTATAACATCCTTCTCTAGAGAACCTAGAATTTTTACTCTACTAGATGGTTTATCACTTTTTTCATAAAAAATTTTGTATGTCCTATTTGTCTTTCAGTGCAATGCCATAATTTCGCCTGACAATTGTTCAATAGGAATACCATTCTGAACAACACTTTTCTCCATTGCTATTTTGACCTCATCCCAAGAATCCTTGTTTCTCAAGTTTTCAAGCAAGGGTTTACTTTGATGTTGAATTCTATTTGCAACATTCCTATTGGCCACAATCATTGATTTAATGATGTCACATGGATCATACTACCAGTGAAAGAGAGCATCAAATGCAAAAAAAATTCAAAAGATTATGTGCCACAGTAAATGCTTTTCTCTCGAATGTGAACCCTCCACATGAAAAAGGTAAAGAAGGAAATAAGGTCTTATTTTGCTGACTGAGAAAGTGTAGTTCATCAGTACTCTGCACTTGCCTTACATATTCCAATGCAAAAACCCTTTCTGTCACATGTATTGGAAGTTTGTATGGTTGTACTCCCGATCCATAAAATCTTAGAATAGTATATTCTTCCATTAAGTACCAATCAGCCAATTGTATTTATTTTCCTAGTTGCATGCAGTTTCTACATGACATAGGCAATCTAGGCATTGGATTATTTGTAATTACTTGATGCAATGGAGCCAAAAAGTAGTCTACAAAATGATTGTAGTTCCTTCGAGAATCATGCATCCTTATCTCAGTGGTCCATTCATATACTAGAGCCATTTTATTTTCCTCTACATTACTATAGGGCTGAATCTGAAGCTTTCTTGGTCTAAAACATTCCTCTAAATTTGAATAGAAAAAGATAGCACAAGTAGGTTGTGAACCTAAATGTCTTCGTGGAACCTGCTTTAATCATCAAAAATTGTTTATGCATGGATTCTACACAGTGCTGTGTATAATTATATTTGACATGTTCTTTAGTATAATGGATATTATATACCATTTCAAGGAGGTTTGCACCCACTTCCAAATTGCTATCGAGACCGAGGAAAAATGCAAGCATGGAAATAGTATCCTGAACCCATGGTTTAAAAAATTCCAAATTATAAGGAGGCTTATGACCACCTTTCAATTTGTTTCTATCCTTAACTATTTGATTTGAGAAATCATTTTTCAGCCTTTCTTCCACTGCTTCATAATCACTAGCAAGCTTTTCTAGGTCAATGTGGTGGTTTCCAAATTCTTTGGTTGTAAACCCCAACACTTTTCCAAGTTCTTGTGCATTAATGGATAAAAATTATTCTTGGTTATCTTTATTAACAATTGCTCTTTTCTTATCATCATAATTTTCGGCACAGACCATGATAAATTCTGGGCAAGGGAAAACTTCATGTAACATCATGCGCCCTAATCCAGTTACCCATGGTGCACTGATACTATCAAGTTCTGTTTGCTTTGCAGCCTTATTCTAAGATAAAAATCTAAGTTCTGAGGTACGCCTACCATAGATTTTAGGATCATTAATATCATGGTACCCATCGGTGAAACCTGGGGTTTTAAGCAATTCTGCATAATGCATTTTTTTATCAGACATTGCTGTAGTGGTACTAGTGGTAGACATGCTTGTACAAATGTGAAGTAGTGTAATTTGAATTCCCTAATAAGTAATACCTATTAGTCCTCCTTAATTTTAATGAATTCTTCAGTCTCTAAAGTCTAAAACCAAACTTCAAACTTTGACAAAATAAGATTTTAAGAAATGTCAAACGATGAAAGTTGAAATGTAGTCGCAGGAATTCTTTCACTTACCTAGATTATGAGTCCTGACGCTTGAAAATTGGAATGGAGTTGTTGGAAGTGGAACTGTGGAATCCAAAATAGGGTGGTGCACTGCAATGAGCAATCTGAAGATTGAAGACTTTAAAAATCAGTACAATTTCAAAGTGCAAAGTGCTTTAAATGTTTTTTTTCTCGTAATTGGAATTTGGAACGTAAAAGTGAATGGCATGTCTTAGGAGTTAGGTTTACAAGACAATTTTCAAATTAATCACCGTTGATCTTTTTAAATCTAACGGTTATAGGGTGATTTCGGAGGTTTAAGTTGGGAAGCCCATCGCTTTGTGCATGTCATTACGGAATGCAACTACAACCATACATCAAATGTTCATCCAACGGTTGAAACTTGAGTAGTTAATGATATTAACTTTTAAAATAAACATCAATCACTTGATAGTTGACACTTAGCAGTACAAAGTAATTTAAATGCTTTGTTTCTCAAAATTGGAAAATTAAAGTGAATGACACGTCTTAGGTCTACAAGTTGCAAATTCTTCACTGTTGATCTTTTTAAATCTAACGGTTATAGGGTGATTCCAAAGGTTTAAGTTGGGAAGCCCATAGCTTTGTGCATGTCATTACGGAATTTGATGGTCTATTACATATTTGACCATTTTTTCAATTTTAGACAGTATATTATAGCTATAAAATTTATTAGACCGTATAGTTTGACTTGCTATATTTTTATTAAACCGTAAAAAATTATTATATAGTATTTTAATTTATAATATATATAATTTTCTAATTTTTATTATAAAAAGAAAATAGAATATAACTTTTTTGAATATTAAATATGAATTTAGAAACTTTTGACTTTTTTATAATAGCTATCATTTTTTATATTAATATATACGATTATAATATTATTATAAAAATATATATTAATTTAGAATCTTTTCAAAATAAAACATAATTATTTTTAATTTTTAGAATATATTTAACAAGATTTATTTTTAATACGATTTTAGAAACTTTTGTTAATTGTTAATTATAATAGTAGATTTTTATATTTATCACTAATAATAATCATTGTTTTATAATTTTTCAAGATAATCCATTTATAAACGATTTTATATAAAAATTCGTAAATTAAACAATTTTTTTGATAGGCATTTAAATGACCAAAGTCAAACCATCATAAAATTTTCATATTGATTGTTTGCTATTGTCATAATCTTAACCGTTGATCTTTCTGAATCTAACAGATATAGGGTAATTCTGGAGGTTTAAGTTGGCAAGCCCATCGCTCTGTTCATTTCATTATGGAATGTAACTACAACCATACATCAAATGTTCATCTAATGGTTGAACTTGAAACTTTAGTAATTTACTAATTTATGATATTAACTTTAAAAAATTAACATGACACATGTGTTTTAAAGTAAATACCATAGGCATCGGCCTAACAATGCTTTATCGATGGAACCCCCATCACAGCCCCGCCGATGGCCAGAAGGTGAAGACTCACAACTCATAATATTAACTTTAAATTCTAAAAATAAACACTAATGACTTGACAGTTGACACTTAGCAGTACAAACTACAAAGTTATTTAATTAGCGGCCCCAGTCCTTGATATACCGATAGAATCAACAAAAGTAAGCACATCGTTGTAACACATAAACATCAGTGGAATGAATGATTGCGTTCCCCCGATGGCCCGATATAACCATGAATTCTCAAGTGCATACTGCATAGAGTATATTACTTAATTTCTCAAAAGAAAAAAAATTGATTTGAATATATTAAATTATTAATAAATCGTGACACTGAAGTTCCGAACTCAGAAAAAAACTCTTTACTCTTAAACGTAAATGAATAATGAAGATTCAAGAATAGCACAACACAACCATTTATTTTATTGCAATTGAATTTCAATGTCACATTATTACATATATTTTTACAGATGAGTAGCACTGTAGCTCCTATTTTGTATAAATAACATATGTCAGTGGGTCACTTTAGTACTTTACATAGACAAAATTTAATAATTTATTCCAAGTTGTTGCTCGTTACAATGGATTACAAATTGGTTCCAATTTCCAAGCTTTGTTGCTGAAAACCTAATACACATCTATCTCTAAAAATAAATGTGGCTCTGAAAATAAATTCATGATTCCAAGCTTCTGCTGGTGGATTTGCCAACCTACTGGGCAAAGGGGGTTCCAATCACTCTTGGGGAAATGGGAGCCGTGAAGATACAAAATTTACTTATCCCCTTCGAGAACCAGAGTCATACAGAAGATGAGAAACAAATGTCTCTTTGAAAATAAATGCATGGAGCTTGCCTGGCCAACCATGCTGGGTAAATGAAAGCTGTTAGAATACAGAAGGAGAAACAAATCTACTCTCATCTTTTACCTGCAGCCTCTATGCATTTGGATAGCACTTATCTCCATCAGAGCTCCTCATCCTAGTTCAAAACCCATCTGAAAATTCAGATTAACCAAATCAACTTCTTTCCAATTCCACCCATTCTGAACTTGAAGGAAATTCGTCTTTTACTGATTACTCTATAACTACATAATTGTAGGTAGGATAATTTACAGTATCCCCAATACTGCATCATCTTCTTCGTGAATCCTTATTAACCCTAGAAAATAAAAACCCTTATGGCACTATCTACTAATCACTGAATCACTATCCCTATTTATGGGCCACCAGTGCCGCTACCAACCTGTATAATTAAAATTTCTAATTTGATTGACGTCTTGCAACGTGCCAACTTGAACTCTACCTCAAGCTGACAAGCTGTCAAAATAACTCATTCAAACGATATGAAATCATTACAAATCTTGTTTTATTAAAGCTATGAGTTGTCCAAGAAATTGCTTCAGATGTTCATATCACATATGGCATTAATTGCCACCACTGCCACTGCCAACCACAGTTTCTTCAAAAAGATTGAGAATTTAAATGAAATGAAATGTACAACATCGAGATTTGAGGCATTGAAAAGAGTGAATGAGCGATGAATTAATCTGAACACAAAGTCTCAGAGATGAAAAAATAAGCATTCTGAATTTGACCTAACACTAACAGATAAACATTGAACAATTATCATGAAGAAACACAATTCATTCATAATTAAAAGGAAGCATTGATAAATACAAAGATTTAGAAATATATTATTTTATCTCTCTAATGCCAAAAATGTGGTTTCACAGACCTATCACCTCACACCCTATACAATCAACATTCAAAAAGCGCTGAAAAGCTGAAACTACGCCCCCTTATCATTATGTGTCACAAATTCACAATTCACTAAAGGATTCGTGTATGTTGTAACGTTGTTAAGCTGCTGGAGGTTCCAGGACTCTGTATAGTTCCAACTACATTTCTATAACAAAATTATGAAATTCAGCACGTTCTTCTTCTTCTTCTAAAACAAAAATCACCCTGTTGTACTCGGCATAGCTGGTTTTCTCTTTCCACACCACTGAATGTAGCTGGGAAATGATGTCGAGTTGCTCTTCTTTAGGCCAATTCAAATTGGGTTGCATGAAGGCCACAATTTCACCTTCCCATACCCTAATATCGGCTGGAAGTACCATTTTGAGGAAACTCTGAGTATGGAGTTCAAAATGCAGGCTCACTTAACTTTACAATCTACTACTAAATCCGTTTCTCCAAACTCTTTAATACCTTATTTAAGATCTATCCAGTTGGTGTTTGAGAAGACATCCCTTAATGGCATTGTACAATTCATTAAATGAGTTGTCACTTCGAAAGTTGTGCATCCTGCCGAGGTCACCCAATCGCTGAGAAACAAAACTTTATAACCATTTGTACGGTAATAAAATCTCAACCATTGATTTCTAGAAATCCAACGGTTCTAGTGATATTCCAGAGGTTTCAAATCGCAAGTCTATTGCTTGATAGATTTACTTCCTGAATGCAACTACAGTCATCCATCGAACGGCCCATATGATTTTTTTATTATTTTTAGATTCATTTTAATTCGCCAATGAAAATATACTTTTTGCTTTGAAAAAAGGTTTTAATCGCCAATGGAAAAAAAAGTCTAGTTTGAAAAACGGGTTTATTCGCCAATGAAAAATATTTTATTTGATTTTAAAAAATTGCAATTCGCCAAAATTTTCCATAGACTTCCAGGGATTATAAAAGATTCGCCAATGGGGATTTTTTTTTTCTCAAAGAACGAAAAAAATTGCCAATAAATTTAATATTTTTCATCGAGAAGTATACAGGATTCGCCAGGATTTTACACTTGTGCCGAGGGGGGGGGTTTCTTAAAGTTATCCCTGTGCATGAAATATGAATATGAGATGAATGGATAAATGGAAAGATTATTGAATGATTTAATGGAATATGCAAATGATATTTTAGTGATTAATGTATAAATGATAAAGGATAAATGATCAAATGATTTCATGAATAATGCTTATAGATGTCTGTAAATTCTTATAATATGAATAAATGGTTATAATATGGGGATATGATTACATGAATATTGAATGAAATATGCAATGATTTAAAAATGATTCTGAAGAAATTTTTATGTGTCTACAGTTACCACTCAAAAAACCTTTAAATGAGCCTTAGTAATGTAGATCTTGGAAGTTCTACAACTTGCATGAAATGGTTGAATAGGATTTGGATCTAGATGACTTGAGTTGATGCTTGAATTCTTGAACTTGATCTTGAAACCTACATCACAATGTTAGCTCGAAAGACATGCATGATGCAAGAAGACTTTGACATGATGGATAGATCTTGAATGTTACAATAAATCTCTGGTATATCTTCTCTTGAATTCTCTTGATCATAAACTTTAGCTCTTGTGAAATTTCTCTTGATTTAGTCTCATAAAATTTCTCCAAAAATTCTCATAAAAATGCTAGGTGAAACTTAGTGAAATAACCTTGTATTTATAGATATATGTGTTGAGAGTTTGTTGATGTGACATTTTTGTCATTGATGTCAAAACCTAGGATCCGAAAGGTTGTTCCCGAATTGATATAAATAAATGATCTATCCTACCATATGCTATAATTTTGTGTAGTGTGGATGTTATCCTTGATATGAATATGGTAGTACTTCTTTTTGGGACATCTATGGAAGATAGTTAATACAAAATAATAAAGACTAATCTTTCAATACCGACTGTTGTGCCGAAAGCTTATTTTGGGTATACTTGCTATCTAGACATTCATGTATCATGTTAAAATTATTGGTGTGTCTAATTGCATTCCTCTGGTTGATACTTAAATTGATGATGATCAAGATTTTCTCTTGGTTGTGGTATTTCTATTGGCTCTAGAATATATCTCATGTAATTGAAAGTTAGCTATCTTTTGGTAATAATGTTATATCTTATGCATGACCTAATTATGGGTCCCATGGTAATGTGGTAAGAATATTTTTATGTGTGACCTATCCTTTAGGTCTATTGCTAGCATGCCAAGCCTTAATGAATACTTACAGGGTGTTCTTCAAGCCTACATGTTCTGCTAGGCTGACTCATTTTGTTCTCTGAATATATATATATATATATATATGTTACACATCTCTTTTGTATCGAACAAGAAGTGTGGTGTGTGCAAAAAATGATAAGGGTGAGAAGGATTGTGTGACAAGAAACAAAGAAGGAAGTGTAGGAAAGTGGACACAAGAATAAGTAATTTGTATTGTAGAAGTTGTGCAAGGAAGGTTGGTAGAAGATTCTTAACCGGATCTGTTGCAGATAGATATTGTGCTCTTAACCAAAACTGATCATGCATATGTAGATGCAACTTCATCAGTTCATGTTTTGTTTATCTTGTAATCAGATATTTTTGTATTAATTAGGTAGTGAGCCCACCGATAGTGAGACTTACCTGTAGTGAGCATTTTGGCAGTGATCCCATGCAAAAATCACCTTAACTGGTGTCACCTTAACCGATGTTTTATAATTGAGAATTAGCATTCTCTATGGTTTTTCCCACCTTGGATTTCCACGTAAATTTTGGTGTCCATTGTGCATGGTTTTGTTAAGTTCTTTCATGTTCATATTTGTTTTCCTTATTATCATATTTATTTAAGATTGCTCTAGATTAATTAAAAAATGGAAAAGTGTTTTGTGATAACTGATTCACCCCCCCTCTTAGTTATCCAAACTGTTCAACAATTGGTATCGGAGCTTGGTCCCTTGCAGATAGAGCTTAACCACTTGAGGGAAATCTTGGTATTTTGAACAAATGGCAGAAGATTATTACTTTGAGGAAGAACTAAAGTCAATATTAAGTGATATGGAAAGTACAAAATTTGAAAATGAAGAATTGAAAAAAAAATTGAGGAAAATGCTTGTATCTCAAAGCTTAGGGAGAAAATCTAGAAATTCAAAGCAAGACACATAAGTCAGCAAGGAATTAAAGGAGTCAAAGGAAAGTGTTGTGAATCTAAAGCTATGGTTGCATGAATGCAATAAGAATGAAGAAAGTATCAAAGATACCATCAAACAGAAAATGGAAGAATGGAAGAAGACTACAGAAAATCTCAAGGATACCATCAAATAGAAATTGGAAGAAAATGAGAAGTTAGATCAAGAGTTAAGAAGGATAAAATTAGAAGTAAGAGTTTGTGAAAGTAGCATAATTTTTCATTAACTTTTATCCCTACAAAAATGTCACAAGGATAAGGGAGGACTTGGATTCTTAGGGGAAAGCTTAGATCAGAACACTAAGGGTAAAGACAAAGTAGTTGAAGCTAAAACAAGATATGTTGTAACAAGCAACGTTAGGTACACTAAAACATCAATAAAAACACCTTTGGTTAGGTAACCAGATACTAAAAGGTACTTATCATCTAATGGTCATTGTTTCTATGCAGAAAATTTAGACATAAGGCTATAGAGTGTAGAAGTAGGAAGGAACTTGTTGACAATGATTTCACTTGCATCGGCAGTATGAAATAAAAAAATCCACAGATAAACTGTGAAGAAGCCTATTCTTCTTGAAAGATATGGAACAAAAAACCCTTGAAGAGAAAATCTGCCTAAACAGAAAAACAAGATCAACTCGATTCAATCCAAAGTCTTTGATAATCAGGGCATGATCATACTATGTTCACTTCAGGATATGATGTGAATTTTTTGTTAATCTCAAAGGGAATATGTTCATTAATTTTGATTTTATACTAGACACTGAGTTTTCAATTTGGATCTTAAGAACAATTATCATGAAATCAAAATATTTGAAATAATATTTCATGAACATCAACAATTTCATTTGTTATCACTTAAGTAGATTTAGCTTTAAGTATTCAACAATTTCATGTAAATCGAAATATTTTCAATAAACTTTCATCCATTCATCTATTTTTTGGAACATTTTCAAATAATTTAAACATCTATTCTAAAATAAAGCATAAAAATCTAAAATTAAAAGTTTATCCTAGTTATTCTCCATGCATGTCCCAAATAATTAATTAAATAAAAGAAAACTTCTTTATACTTCACCAAATTGCTTCATAGCTACATACAAAATAGTGTAAGATTTTAAAGAAAGGGTTCAGTTTGGATACTGAGTAGTTTTTGTATACACCCTTAAACAATGCAATATATAGGCTTGTTCAACGGAACTAACAAAGCCAGCTACAAAAGATTCATGAGATAGGTATCAAATTGGCTCTAATATTAATCAATATCTACATGCATACAAGTTTTTAGTTTGGAATGATTCAAAAACTAGGAAAAAAGAACAAAACTTAAAGAAGTTTTGGCTCTTCCAACATCCACAAATTTTGAACTTAAAATAAAATAAAAAAATATTTGTTGCCCTTTTATAGAACGCGAGGCACATATAAGATAAGACAAATACATAAGAGATAATCAGAGAGATGAATTACATCAAGGCACGTGGAAGAAAGTGATTAATTAGGAAATTATAATTGAATTCTTTGAAGACTGACTTCAATTGCTCATTGAAGCTCTTTGAGTTTGAATGTTTTATTATCAAGGTTCCTTTATGGAACCAAACCAATCTGCTCATTTCACTGTATGAAATTCTCATATATTCAAGTTGGTCTAGTGGAAATTCAATTCCTACACTTCAAGCTCAATCGCGATTTGAACATTCCAGGAATAGGTAACTCCTTAAATGTGTACACTCTTACGCTACATGCTTAAACTCTAGAGTTCCAGGTTTTCGGTATTTGGCACCTCTTTATAATAAATTTAATCCAAGTATGAGCCTCTAAAGAGTGTCACTGAACCTAGTAATACCACCAGATCCATTTGCAAACTTGATTTTCCTAACTATCCATACCTGAACTTTGCATAACAATTTGTATTTCCTTGAATCATAGATTCCACATATTAAACCCCTTAAAAGAAAAAATTTATAAACATCTCAAGTAAACAAAACCATTATGTAAATATTATAATATTAATTTCCATAAATAACATGCTTTCAAAAGCACATCATAAATTCTTGTACGATTATCCTATATATATATATATAAACTGGATCACCTGACTATTGAAATCATTAGATAATCACAAATTTTCAAAACCTCATTCTACCGAAACCCGATACTCGGTATTCAGGTTTGCTCATTTCAGTGTATGAAATTCCCATATATTCAAGTTGTTCTAGTGGAAATTCAATTCCTACACTTCAAGTTCAATTGTGATTTGAACATTCCAGGAATAGGTAACTCCTGAAATGTGTACACTCTTACGCTACATGCTTAAACTCCAGAGTTTCGGGTTTTCGGTATTTGGCACCTCTTTATAATAAATTTAATCCAAGCATGAGCCTCTAAAGAGTATCAATAAACCTGGTAATACCACTAGATCCATTTGCAAACTTGATTTTCCTAACTGTCCATACCTGAACTTTGCATAACAATCTATATTTCCTTTAATCATAGATTCCATATATTAAATCCCTTAAAAAAAAACATTTATAAACATCTCAAGTAAACAAAACCATTATGTAAATATTATAATATTAATTTCCATAAATAACATGCTTTCAAAAGCACATCATAAATTCTTGTACGATTATCCTATATATATATATATAAACCGGATCACCCGACTATTGAAATCATTAGATAATCACAAATTTTCAAAACCTCATTCTACCGAAACTCGGTACTCGGTATTCAGCTTTACCCACAAACTTTCCTCAGACTTCAGTTTTAATGGACTTCCATCTATCCTAGGCTTCCATCATTGGACTGAAACACATGACTTACTTTCTTTATAACCTCTTCACCTTTCAAACATCTCTGGTTTCTAGTATATAACACCTGAAACACTTTACTACAAAGCATTCTTTTAAATTAAAGATTATTTTTACCTTTCTTTTTCCTCGATGATCTTCCAAGTAGCTAGCTCATACCATAAGAGTAAAAAATATATATATATATATTGGGTCCCCAATCCTTGCAATCTTGGGCCGTGTTGTGACACCACACAACAACTTACAACAAATAAAACCAGATTTAAACAAAACTTGAGAAATTAAATCACCTATTATAAATTAGAATTTATACATATTTTAAAACAACAACCTTTACCTTTACCTAAATTTTGGCATAAAAAAAAAAATCCCTCGGAAACATCCATGTGTACTCTGATTAATTCCAATTTCTGAAACTCAGTAAAAAAACCAATTCATTACATTCAACTACACAATATGGTAATCCTCCAAAGCCAACCAAGGATAGAGCCTTGCTGCCAGTCAAGCGTCCATAGCCCCAATAAGGTTATCTCTGCAACTCCCCAAAACATAGGTCTACTACCAGCTAGATGTCCATAGCCCTAGTAGAGTTATTTGGATAGTCTAAAGAGTTGATTTTTTTGTTTAGATATAGCAATGATAGCTTATTTTCAATTTTTGATATTTCAATAATAGCTCATTTTCAACTTGGAGGTAGTGAAGCCCACTATTAGGTTGGGAATTACAATGGAAGTGAAGGTTACCTTTTGATTTTTCATTCAATGAAAATCCCTTCATCAATTACCATTTCCCAAAAAATCACTTAAAATATTCCCTGTTGGTGTGTATTTTTGGCTAGATTTTCCCACCTTATGCCAAATCCTAGCTAACTATAAAACATTATATGTTAAAATATATGCATAAATCAAAATTTAGCAACAAACAATTTTATCACCAAATTAAATCCAAATTTAGAAACATTAGTTATCATCCTTCCAATAAATTCTTATGGAAACAGCTAAAGTTTCATCTAGCACTTCTGATTTGACAGCGCCGCTCCTCATTAATGGATCAAAATTATCATGATTGCATAGGAACACAATCACATTATTCTTCATTTAATTCACACACCTAATTTTTCATGTATCATTTCTCTCCACTTATCCAAGTGATGACATGTACTGCCTTACCAACTTAATTTCTTCCTTTTCCGTTTCGCATATACTAACACCTCCATAACTAATACGTCCAAAATAATTTGAAAAGATGACAATTAACTTTGAAATATTCAACTTTCTTGATTCGCAATCTTCGTACTATTTAAATTTGAAGCAATTTATCACCAAGAATGTGCAAAGAATTAATTTGATTTAACCTTTCATTCTGGAAATGCTTGTCTAGTTGCCACCTTGCTTACGATTTTCGAGACTTCTCTCAAGGAAACTATGTACTGCATTTCTCTTATGGATTTCTATAAATTTTGCATTGCTTCCTTCTAAATTCTTCACACGATTTCTTAGCTTTCCTCTCTGATTTTGCATTTCTTGCTTTGTTTATTTCTATTTGCTTCTAGGTCATGGATACTCCAATTTTTAAGCTTCTCTCACTACCAGAATGTATTTTTAGGAAGTATCACATCCCATAGGCTTGAAAATGTTTTCTTTATTAGGACTTCCAGGTTTACTATTCTAAATTTGTGCTTAGTCCTCAAGGAAAAATATGTTGAATCTAGCCGATACTATCGCTTTTACTTTGATGTGGCTTCTCATTTTGTAGCATCTCTTCTGGATATATGGCTTTCTATGGGAGATGTTTGCTTAGCTTCCAACATGATAGTGAGACCCGAATATCTAGAGAACCTAGACACCATTTTATCTGTGGCACACCCAACCATTGGAATCCCCTCGATGGATGATATTCCTCAATTCTTAGAGCATGGGGAAATAGTTCCTTTCCGACCTCTTCTCTTAGATCTCCATATTATAAACTTTGATACCCACTAGGAACTCTCCTATATTGGTTGTTTAGCTTTGATAGATGAGGCATCCCACATTGACTGAATAATTACCACCACCACCTACAACTAGGCTCCCTCTTTTTAACTTTTTTGATCTTTTGAAACAAGAATTTTGATACTGATGTATATACGTGATATGCACACACACACAAACACACATATATATATATAAATCTTTTAGTACTTTCAAAGCATGCATTTACTGTGTATGGTTTTATCATATTTTTTCATTTCACCATATTTATTTACAAATTTTTGGATTACTTCTCATGTATGCAAGGTAACTTCATTAGAATTCATAAATTCAGAGGCCAGACAAGAGAAAAAAGGGAAAAAAAGAAAAAGAAAAAGCTAAGAAAACAAAAAAAAACCTAAAAAAAAAAACTAACCCTAACCCTAACTAACCAAGCATCTAATCTAACAAATGATCAACTCTAACAAAGAAACTAATTCTAATTTCTATGATGATTTCCATTGTCTTTTTGGTGTGAATTACAACAAGCTTATCTTTAAATTCATTTAGTAAAATTTCAGCTATCCTACTGCAATAAAGAATTATTTTAAATTTTTTGTGTTTAATAATCATAAATTCAAAAGATTACTTCCCAATGACCTCATTAAAGGTCGATTGCACACACTTCGTCTGATGCAACCATACTCTACCTTCTTCCAGCCCTGGTTCATGGTTCATTTTTGTACTCTGCTTGTTTCCATGAATGACTACGTCCATTTTTCAACTTTCTCCTCCAATAATTTTCATATCTTCGGCTTTGTATTCACTTTTCATTTTGTTAGACCAAGATATATCACAATTTATATTATCATCAGAGAGAGAAAAAATAAAAGAATGATATTTTGTATTTTGCATAAAATCTTGGAAATTTCCCTTTTTATCATGTATATTTTCTATTTGGGGTAATATATGCATGTCTCCCACTCCATTTTCCTGCTCCTTTTCTTCATTTTTGTTTTCGATGTATAAAGAGAATGATGACTCATCAATGTTGTTTTCTCATTTCTGATGCGATATTCTGAAATCTTGACATTCTTGTTTATTTCCCTACAATGTGTTATGATTTTCATTGTAATAATTGTAGTTATCTAGCTATTTTGATGTATTAGTTGATTTTTTAACATTTTGGATTTTACTAGGGTTGCACACAATGTTTTCTAATGTTTCCTTCACTCTAGCAGTTAGAACTTCTTCTGTTAATAAAATTAATTTACATATGGCTAAGCTCACCCTAGTTGAGAAAGTTTCACAATCAAGTTCACCATGATTAGATGTATCATGAATTATGCACTCGATGACCCTACCCAAAGTGAGAAAAATTAAAGGATATAATCTTTGATTAAACATTTTCATAAGTTTCTCAACTTCCATATTGAAATACTAGCTTGTCTTTATCTTTAATTTACAAGCTTTAAGACCCGGGCATAAAAAAAATGAACAATGATCCCCTCCTTCTAGTGCTAGTTCTTGTTGACAATGATTTCACTCGCATCAATAGTGTTGAATAAAAAAATCCACAAACAAACTGTGAAGAAGCCTATTCTTCTTGAAAGATATGGAACAAGAAAACCTTGAAGAAAAAATCTGCCTAAACAGAACAACAAGATCAACTCAGTTCAATCCCAAGTCTCTGGTAATCAGATCATGATCATACTAGGTTTGCTTAAGGGTATGATGTGAATTTTTTGTTAATCTCAAATGGAATATGTTCGTTAATTTTGATTTTATACTACATAATGAGTTTTCAATTTGGATCTTAAGAACAATTATCATGAAATCAAAAGATTTGAAATAATATGTCATGAACACCAACAATTTCATTTGATATCACTTAAGTAGATTTATATTTAAGAATTCAAAAATTTCATGTAAATCGAAATATTTTCAATAAATTTCCATCCATTCATCTATTTTTTGGAACCTTTTCAAAGAATTTAAACATCTATTCTAAAATAAATCATAAAAATACTAAAATTAAAAGTTTCTCTTGGCTATTCTCCACACATGCCCCAAAGAATTAATTAAATCAAATAAATATGCTTTATACTTCACTAGATTGCTTCACAACTACATAAAAAATGGTGTGAGATTTTAAAGAGAGGGTTCAGTTTGGACACCCAGTAGTTTTTGTGTACACCCTTAAACGACGTAGTATACAAGCTTGTTCAACGAAACTAATAAAACTAGCTACAAAAGACTCATGAGATAGGTAGATATCAAATTGGGTCTGATATTAATCAATGTCTATGTGCATACAAGTTTTTAGTCCAAAATGATTCATAAAATAGGAAAAAAGAACAAAACTTCAGGAAGTTTTGGTTCTTCCAACATCCACAAATTTTGAACTTAAAATAAAAAAAGATATCTATTGCCCTTTTATAGAACACAAGGCACAAACAAGATAAGACAAATACATGAGAGAGAATCCAAGGGATGAATCACATCAAGGCACGTCGAAGAAAGTGATAAATTAGGAAATTACAATTGAAGTCTTTGAAGATTGACTTCAATTTCTAATTGAAGCTCTTCGGGTTTTGATCTTTTATTATCAGGGTTCCTTTATGGAACCAAACCAATCCGATCATTTCAATGTGAGAAATTCCCATATATATTCAAGTTGGTCTAGTGGAAATTCAATTCCTACACTTCAATTTCAATCTCGATTTGAACATTCCAAGAATAGGTAACTCTTAGAATGTGTACACTCTTATGCTACATGCTTAAATTCCAGAGTTCTAGGTTTCTGGTATTTGGCACCTCTTTATAATGAATTTTATCTGAGCATGAGCCTCTAAAGAGTATCACTGAACCTGGTAATACCATCGGATCCATTTGAAAACTTGGTTTTCCTGACCATCCATACTCGAATTTTGCATAACAATCTATATTTCTTGCAATCACAAATTCCACATATTAAATCCCTTAAAAAATATATTTATAAACATCTTGTGTAAACAAAACCATTATTCAAATATTATAATATTAATTTCCATAAATAACGTTCTTTCCAAAGGACATCATAAATTCATGTATGATTATCCTCTCTCTCTATATATATATCAGATCACTGGACTATCAAAATCATTAGATAATCACAAAATTTCAAAATCTCATTCTACCGAAACCCAGTACCCAGTATTCAGCTTTACCCATAAAATTTCCCTGGACTTCAGTTTTACCAGACTTCCATCTATCCCGAGCTTCCATCATCAAACTGGAATGCATGAATTAATTTCTTTATAACCTTTTCATCTTTCAAACATATTTGGTTTCTTGTATATAACACCCGTAACACTTTACTACAAAGCATTCTTTTAAATTAAAGATTTCTTTTACTTTTCTTTTTCCTCGATGATCTTCCAAATAGCTAGCTTATACCATAAGAGTAAAAAAATATATATATTGGGTTCCCAAGCCTTATAGTCTTGGGGTGTGGTGTGAGACCACACAACAAAATAGAGTATTCAAGGCTTTAACTATCATAAGTTTGGTCACAAAGCAAGTCATTGCAAAATTCAATTATCTAATCCAGCTAGAAGGAATTAAATGAATAATATCTTTCATTGTTATTGCTACTTATGCCATGATTATGGCCATAAAGCTAATTAGTGTAGATCTAGGGTTCACAAAGTTAAGTTAGGAAAAAAAATTACAAGTGCAATCAATCCAGACATTATGCTAACACATGTAGATATGTTGCTCCGAAAAATTCTGAAAACAAGAAGAAGGTTGCAGAATTAGATGAATCTAAGGAGAAGACCATCATGGTTTGGAAGAAAAATGAAACGAGTGTGGAGAGCTCTTTTTTTGTATCGGATCTTGGTACAATATCTTCTAGAATCTAAGCCTCTTGTCTTGGCTCAGGGGGAGTTTTGCAATGCATATCCTGTCGGTTCCCCCTCTGAAGTAATATTGTTGTGTTTTTTGCATAACTAGGCTAGATATGGTTGGTGACGTATGATGATACTTAATCTGGCTGATTGAAAAGTGAAGTACAATTGCTGGCATCATTGATTAAAGTTTTGGCGATGATGTCATCATGAGAAATTAAGGATAAAAGATGAAGTTTCTAATCATTTCTCATAGTTTGCAAAGAAGAAGAAGAGGTTTTCATTAAGCAATAAAATATTAAAGGAGCTAGGGATGACAATGGAATCTGTATTGGTTGGTAGTGAATTCACTGGTGGTATTCTGTTGAAGATGAAGGGAGTAGAGTTGGATGAATTTGATCATCAAAAGATGAAGGAAATGGAACTAGGTTTGAACACTAATCAATTTTAGAATGTGAGTGCCTTGGGTATGGATTTGTGGGGAGAATTCCCATGGATTGGTGACAAATAATCTATTATGTTCCTATTTGGTCATTTCAAGGATGGCAACATCATTTTGGACAAACCCTATCTAATCACTAAGGAAGCCATTGAAGCTATTACTGGATTTTGTAGAGTTGACCTCCCTGGGAAGAAAATGGTGAAATGTAGAGATAAGGAGGAACTTACTGGTATCAAAAAATACCCCCAAGCACTATTGATAAATACCATTGTTGATTTTGTAGTAAGGTATGTTTCTTACGATATCTCATAAAAAATCTATTTCTAAAATCGTGAAGGTTCTACATTTTCTATTGATTTGTATCTTGCACATAAGATGGTGAAGGAAAATTAATAGTTTTGACTTGTGTAGCCTAGTAATGGAAAACCTAATTGAGAATGTCAGAACGTCTTTGGTTAAGAGTTATCCCTTGTGGTTTGGATCTCTGCTCATGTGTTTAGTATTCTAGTTTTTGAATTCATTACCATCAAAGGAGAATATTAAGTGGAAGTCAGGCATCCTTGTCAGAAAGTAAGTTTACAAATATTTGGAATGTTTGGAAGATAAAGTAAATGCATCCTTGCAGATGGATCTATGCTCTGATGTCATAGTGTCTAGTGCTACACCTATCAGTCAGTTTGAGGAGGGTTCCTCCTCTGATAAGAGGCAGTTAGAGGTTGTCATTGGTCATTCCCCTCTAGAACCCAAAAGGAATAAAATTAACACAAAGGATGTCATCACTATATTAGAAGAGAAGGAGAAGGAAGAAGAGTCTCTACTTGATACAAATGAAAGTCATTCCATGTTGGATGAGGCTAATATGAAAAATATTGGTGAAATGTGGAATGCCTGCTCTTTGATCAGTATGCCTAGAATTGAAGATGCCTTAGTTGACTAACAACTCAAAATGAGTATTACTATTTCTATTGTTTCTAACATGTTACCAGATGATCTGGTAGAATTTTTTGAAGAAATATTGTTGCAAGCAGGATCTGAAGGAGATGAATTCTAAGCTATGATTGAAAGAAGTTGTGTCACAACAAAAAAAAATTTATCCAAAAAAATTGGTGAGACAAAAGAATGCATTAAAGAGGTGTTTGACATCTACAAATACTATCTTCGAAGGCCTTCTACTATTGACAATTTTAGAAGTAGAATTGAAGCTATTGAATTTGAATTGAATGATATTGGGAAGTGTTTCGACTTATTCAAAGATAAAGATAGAAAACAAAGAATAAGAGTTGGTGAGCTACAATTTGATTTATTGTGTACTTAGAGACAAAGGGAAGATTTGGTTAAAACTTTTTGGTTGGTCAAATAAATTGTTGAGGTCCGGTTGGATCATCTCTTTGGGATAGTTTCTAATGTAGAGGATTATGAACAACAATGCTTGTCTTTGGACTAGTCATCTTCATTTGGGTTGTTGTTTCTACAAGATAGTGTGTGTGCTAGAATGGTTTCTATAGTGCAATATTGGAAGAGGATTCTTCCAATTGTGAGAGAAAGGTACAAGAAGATATTTCATGTGAAAAGTGTTATTTTTACTTAATTTTCTAAATGTTCTTATTTGGATCTTTTCCTTTGATGGTAAAAGGGGGAGAAAATGAAGATAAATTGAAGAGGAATTGAATTGCTTGAGAAAGGGGGAGCACTTGGTGTATTTTGTAGTTTTTGAAGTTTTGAGTTTTTGTTGTTTTTCCATCAATGCCAAAGGGGGGGATTGTTGACAATTTTTTGATTTGACATTGTTGTCATTGATGTCAAAACCTAGGATCTAGAAGGTTGCGCTTTGGTTGATATGCAAAAATGATATATCCTATTATATGTTATAATGTTGCATAGTGTGGATGTTCTCCTTGATCCAGATATGGTAGTACTTCTTTTTGGGATATATGTGGATGCCAGTTAATGCATAATAATAAAGACTAATCTTTCGATACAATCTATTATGCCTAAAGCTTATTCCGGGTATCCTTTCTATTTGAACATTCATGTAGCATGTTACAAGTTTTGGTGTGTCTAATTGCATTCCTTTGGTTGATACTAAAACTAATGATGATCAATATTTGGTCTTACTTGCAGTGTTCCTATCAATTTATGATGATCAAGATTTGGTTTTGGTTGTGGCATTTCCATTGGCTCCAAAATATATCTCATGTAATTCAAAGTTAGCTATCTTTTGGTAATAATGTTATATCATATGTATGACCTATTTATGGGTCCCATGGTAATGTGGTAAGAATATCTCTATGTGCGACCTATCCTTCAAGTCTGGTGCTAGCTTGCCAAGCCTTATTGAATACTTCAAGGATGTTGTTCAAGTTGACATGTTTTGCTAGTCTGACTCATTTTGTTCTCCAGATATGTATATGTGTATATATATATATATATATATTGTATCGAACAATAAGTGTGATCTGTGTGAATAGTGTTAAGGGTGAGAAGGGTTGTGCAACAAGAATCAAAGAAGGAAGTGGAGGCAAGTTTCAAGAAGAAGTAATATGTATTGCAAAAAATTTGCAATGAAGGTTGGTAGAAGATTCTTAATCAGATCTGTTGTAGATAGATATTGTGCTCTTAACCAAAAATAACTATGAATATGTAGATGCAACTTCATCAGTTCATGTTTTTCTATCTTGTAATCAAATATTTTTGTATTAAATAGGAAGTGAGCCCACCAGTAGTGAGCCTTACCTGCAGTGAACATTTTGGCAGTCAGCCCTTGTAAAAATCACCTTAACTGGTGTCACCTTAACTTGTGTTTTATAATTGAGAATTAGAATTCTCCATGGTTTTTCCCACCTTGGGTTTCCACGTAAATTCTAGTGTCCATTATGCATGGTTTTGTTAAGTTCTTTCATGTTCATATCTATTTTATTTATTATAAGATTGATTTAAGATTGCTTTGAATTAATTAAAGGAAAAGTGTTTTGTGATAACTAATTGAACCCCCCTCTAAGTTATCCAGATTGTTCAACAATGCATCCTTAATTTTTGGAGATCCAAATATCTCAAGCCAACATTGAAATATGGATTTGGAGATGTTAATCTACATCAAAAAGCCCCAAAACATCATCTCATGATGATTATAGGGGCTCTTTATATTTTTTTCATTATGTGTTAGTGATGTGTAATTTTAAAAAACTTAAGGACTTGCATTCTTGTGAAAGAATAAATTATTCTCTTAAGAATTTAGATAATACTTTCACATCTAAGTTTGAATAATGTTATGGGATTGGATATAAAATATTTTCTAAAACTAGATATAAGGAAAATATAGAACAAGGAGTTAAGGATTGTGTGAATTCTATGTATTATCTTTCAACAAGGGCTTTAGGTTTCCAACCTTATTCTCTATCTTAATCTCATTTTCCATCATATAATATATTTAAAACATCTTAGGGTAAGTGAGAAATATTTTCTTCACAAGGGAAAAACTTGTCTCCTACACATTTATCAAAGAAAGATTGTATTTTATCTTGAGGCTTGTCAAAGCCCACTGTATTAATCTACCTCCTCCAACTTGTAATATTTTTTTATAAAAATAACTCTTTTATGTGTATCATTCAGTGCATGGCCATTCCACTAATGGATTATAGGCATTGAGTAGTAAAATACAACAACTTAGTGATTATATTGATCTTCCATGTTTTTATGCATGCAATCACTCAAAATAATAATGATCTTTATCCTATGGTGTTTCTCCTCACTATTTGGCATATTTATCTTCATATAGCTACTCATTGTCATTCATGGTGGTACAATCTTAGATGCAATGATATGTTATTTTCCACATGCTAGCAACATGATAGTCTCTTGAATGGATTTATTTTCCTTTTACACTTGGGGGACAAGGATAACTAGTTTTAGGATGTGTGCATTCTTTTCAAGGATCCCCTCTTCACCTCTTGTTTCCTTAAAATACCCACATAAAAAGTATGTTGACATTTTAAGGGCCTAGGCATATCACCTTATCCATTTCATAAACATCTTGTGAGATTTGACTTATTGAAATTCCACTTTAGTGATGGTGTTGTTTATAACACCTCTAAGGAATGGCAATCATTTTATCTCTTCTGATGTTGAAAATTGATGTGTCCTTTATGACGTTTTAAACTTTTGTCTTCTCCTTGAAGTGTGATTCGCAATATAGTCCATGGATTCAACATAAAAAATCTTGTTGATTTATGAACTTGAAACTTTTTACATGACCACCTAGCATAACATACCTTGCTTTCCAGTGGATCTATGTGTTTCATGAGTGATTTTACAAGCTTATGAGAGCACCATTTTCTTTAAACAACACACTCGATGGATGGCATTTGGTATTTGATAAAAATTTAAGATTGGGGTCTCTTTACCTTACTGACTCAAATCCTTTTTAGTACTAACATGTGTTTTTTATTATATCTTATTGTTTACATTATATTTAAATTGTGATCATATTATGTTTATATCATGTTGCTCTTTGCATTATTTTCATTTTGTATGTCTTCATTTTGAATGCTTCATGTTTCGTATTTTATATTACATCTCATACATGTGTGTTCATTTTTCCTCATGTTGCCTTTCCATAGGATGTTGAATCTTGGGGGCTAATGCATCCCCTAAATTTGATGTCATCCTATCTCTTCAATATTTGGATAATTGGACCCCTCTTGACCTATCCACAATTTAGTGTGAGTATGAGAATAAGATCTCTCACTAAAGTGGGGACTAAATGTAGAATTAAATATTATAATCCTTGACAATTTTACGTTAGGTTTATCTCCCACCTATGTGCTTGGACATATTATGCATTAATTACATATTTTATAAATGTTTTTGGAAAATTAAACATGGTAAATAAAATTATGCATTTAATATTTTCCCCTAACATTTTTAGACCTGGAAGAAGGTGAATCTAGGATAGGGAATCTTGCACCCTAGACCACCTAATTTGTTCCCAAATTTGAATATGTCAGTGTCATTAATTTATTATTTTAATTTTCAATTTCAAATGCTGGCTATCGGTATTTGATTTTTTAGTAAATTAGAATAATTGCATATAAATACAATGTATTCTCACAATTTTAAATCCTAGAAAATCTATTGATAAAATTGAAGATCTTAAAAATCATGGCTTGAAGTAGAATGGATGTAAATATGAAGTACTCTAGTGATGACACAAGTGATATTAGAGCCTTAGGCTATCAACAGTTCATGGTAGATGATAATTTCATCAAGAGTCAAGAGTTTAAATATTTTTTCATGAGAATAAAAAGAGACTAGTAATAGTGGAAGGTGAATCAACCCAAATTTAAGGTTTGTCACTCTAAATGGGATGAAATTTATATGAAAGTGTTTCATGAAATAGACTCGAATGTAGGAAAAATGACTCCTGAGGAAGGAAGAAAGTTAGTGCAAGATAGTGGCTTGTTGATAGTTCCTAATTGGTACATCACTATTGAACTTTATTTAAACACAATAAAGAGGTAAAGCCTTGTGGGTGTTAGGTTTTCACCCTAAATTTGAGACCTTGAAATTATGAGATGGCTTCAAACACAAAAAAGATAAGAGTTTTCAATAGCATCCATGAACTAAAAATGGATTTGATAATCAAGAGTGTTCTAGATACTCATACTCCCCAAGCCATGTCATTGGTAATTAATGAAGTACTATTCAGTGAAGCCACAACCAAGAAGTTGAAATGTGATTTTGATAAAATGTAGGATGAATATATGAAGGTAGTTGTAGAATTGAATTAGTTGAGGCCTCTAAAACTAGCATCTACAAGTGCAACCAATTCCAGTGGATTCCACTATATTAAGCTCAACAAAACATTTTTGATAAGATAAATAATATTTTGTTATAGAGATAAAGGAACAAAAAGAGTAGATGGAAGGAATCAAAGAAGATAAGATGCAAATAATTGGAAAAATAGTGATAGACCCAATTTATTATAGGTTATCCAAGATAATGAGAAAAGATGATGATACATCAAAGGCATATTCGGATTTGAAACTAGCTTCTTCCACACATGAATGAGATAACAAAAATCTTAAGCCAATAGTATATTGATAGATTCCTAAGAGTATAGTAATAAGAAAATTCTTAGATGTGCCAGATTTGACCTTAAGGATCCTATAGAAATAAATGAAACTAATGAAATGGTGTTGGTATTTGAAGTAATTATGGCCTACAAATTGAAACTTGATAACAAAATCAAAGATACAATATAATCATATGAAGCACTTGAAAAGAGGGTCATGTTAAATATCTTGGATAAGCAGGGTCAAGTTGAAGGACTAGATCAGTGGAAGGATGAATTGGTTATACTTGGCCCTAGTCTTTTATCATCTGTGTGCTAATAGAAAATTTGAATATAAACCTAATAAACACCACATCATATGAGTTTTCTTCCCTAGGGGTAAATTTTATCATTTTTAGTAAGGAAACGATAGCAATTTCAGTTATAAAATATGTAGGTACAATGAGAAGATATAAAAAGTACTCTCTTTCTAATGGCCCTTAGAGAATATGTGTGTGTCTTGGGAAGAAAACTATAATTACTATGCATATTATTATTTCAATCATTCATCGATAAATAAATATTAGAATCCAAATCAATAGATGACTTAAATTTTGGCACTTTTGAGGGAGTTCAAGCATTGGCATTGTTTATCTCCATCAACAACATGTGAACCATTATTACCATTTTAAAATGTAAAATTATATGTAATTGGCATAAGTTCCCAAGTGACGTTTATTTAATGAAATGTCCAAAATGTAATTTTTGATAATATTTTACCACCCTAATTCTTAGGAGCTTAAGTTAGCCAAAAGAGGAGTAAAATTTAAAGAGTTCTAGGTGCCATTGTTTTTAAAAATAAAAAATGTGAAAATGGTTCATCAATAGATTTTGACACTCATAATTAAATAAAAATATCTTAGTTTTTGTTTTCCCTCCATCCATGTATTAAGAGAACACTTAGGGTCTTCACTGTTGGTTGTTGGAAGGACTCATCCATGCAGATAGAGAGACCAACACTGGGTGCTTTTTGTTGAAATATTTTTTAATCTTTAAGTTCATGTTATATCCAAAATTGAAGGAGTGATGGAATGTTTCTAGAATCTTGAGAATGTTATTGATAGGTTCCACAAAGAGAGAGATCTCAAGAGTTTTTTTAACAAGCTAAAAATGGGTAAAGAAGAGGTAGAGTTGGTTCTTTATTTAGTTTTAATCCTTGGATTTTAAAAAAGAGATGTTATATCCACCATGAAGAGCATAAAATATCATGTATGGTCTTAAAATTTGTTTATTTTTAGAGGTTTTCATGCTAGATTATGTGTTGATGTATCTAATGGACAATGGATGAAGAGTGACATTTAGGAAGAGATTTTTATTTCAAGTTTTGCAGTGATCTATTGCTACATGATATTTTGTATGTTTATGAAGTTTGAGGGTCTCATAATTCCTAAGAAGCCTTCGTATTAGTCAATGAGATCTTGTAGAAACTATTAAATATTAACTAAAAAAATAGACATTATGTAGAGCTCAATTTACACATATAACGTGTGAGGTTTTGGTTTCTTTGAATCAACTATCACTTGTTGTTTCACTATCATGTAAAAAAATTCCCCATCACATACTTATTGTTAATGCCTGTGATATGTGCCATGAAAAGGATAGTTATAAGGTTAAAAAATTATATATACCTAAGAAATTATTGTAACCAACTTGTGAACAAACAAGTATGTCAAGGTGTCTTAACGCATAAAAAAGGGATTGAATCCCACTTCCATAGCCTACAAGAACCCTATTATTCAAACTAGGTAACAATGGCCATTCATAAAACCATCCACAAGTACTATCATGAAAAATTATGTTAATATATATACTTCCTTTTCTCTTCCTATAATCTTATCAACATTAAATGGTGAATATATGGATATAGTAAGATTTGAGAGTTACAGGGAATAGTTGTTATATTATTTGAACTATTATCCTTTAAAGGATTGCTAAAACTATTGCTAAACACTCGCTATGGTTTGAGAACATGATGAGAGGTTTCCAATATAGAAGTGGGCAAAGTTGTATGTTAGTTGGGTTGTAACAGTCAATATAGTGCAATCATATGGATGAAAGGCGCAATACAGTCAACAAAATAATAATCACAAAGACAAGTTAAAAGTTTGTAATGATTCATAGAGAACTAGTTAGCGAAGGTCTCAAAGGGGAAATCATAAAAGGATGCAAGGATAGAGCATGATGGTAAATACAAGAGACAACTCAAGAAATGTAACATAGACCATCAAAAGTTATGTGAAAAGTAATATATGTAGGAAATGACAGATACATTATTGAACTAGGGTAGTCCTTATAGAAGAAACATATCACACAGTGATAGACACAACTAAGGCAACCTTCCACAAGATAGTCAATATGAATATAAATAAAGATAGAGGAATTAAGAAAATGTAAAATACCATGGAAAATACAAAGGGATATATTTTGTACACTACATTTAGCCCCCACTTTAGTGAGAGGATGACCTTGCATCAAACTCACACTAAATTAGGCAATTAAGAGAGGTCTAATTGTACAATCATTGGAAAGATAATATGACAAAGATAAAGGAGGATGATCAAGCCCCAAAGATCTAAGATCTCATGGAAAAACTAACAAAGGCACAAGGAGACACATGCCTATGTTAAGTTACATATATATGTATGCAGCAATGACAAGATACTCAATCATACAATGCCAAAGACCTAAAGAAAGAAAGAAATCAAAAAAAGAAAAGGGATGGATCAAGCCTTGACTGTTTGTCCAACTCGATGTGGATCAAGCCTCAACGAACAAAATTTAAAATTGGAATTCACTATCCACTATGCAAAAAATAATGCATGCTCACATGAACTAGTGAAAACCATTGTCCATTAGGTGTGCCCCAAAAAGTGACTAGGTAAGAAAGTTATGCGAGGTCTATAGGCTCTCACCATACAATGAGAAATTCATGCCAAGTCAAAAATCTATCATCATAATAACCATACCAAAACTATACCTATGATAAATTTGATAAGGCACCACAAAAATATGAACTTCAAGCTTCATAAGGATTAGCAAGTTGCGTTATGCTAAACACTTATTAACCAAAAAGGCTCCATAGGAAAGAAAGGTGTGTTATGCTTGGTGGCCATGAAAAAGGGTTGAAACTTTAAGCTTCACAAGGTTATCAAGTTGGGTTATGCTAAACACTTATGAACAAAATGTAAATAGGATAAGACATGATCAAAGGGATTTTTATTAGTTCATATAAGGTCTCCTCTTAGGGAACATCATCCCTAATGTCTCCAAGAGAGGACATATCTAGGATAAAAGATTCACAACTTAGGGAATGCAATGCATAGCATCACCATTAAGTAGAATGTTGTACTCCAAGAAAGGTCACACTCTTGGAGGACATCGAACCCAATGACACCACCAAGAATAAGACACATTGCGTGAAGTAAGAATACTGCACTATAAAACATAATGAATGTCAAATGATAATGCCAATTGTAAGTGTGAAATAAGTGAATAGTAAATAACACTTCTTAATACGACATTACATCAAGAGAATTAATCAAAGTTAATCTAATTGAAACAAAAAGACTCTTGAAAGCATCATATTGCTCTCTATCTCCAAAGATTTATCAAATCATTGTGGTTCTCAGATCGTGTAAGCACTATGACTGTTTAAAATGACAATTTGAAGAACGAGAATGATGCTAAATGCAAGAAACTAATCCTATATGATGATTACTAAACTTGACATGGATTTAGATAAATGAATGCTACACCAAACTAAATGCAGCCATGATTATGAATTAAAACTAAGATGCTATGATGCTGTGATTGCTAGATGCTATTGCTGCAGAGTAAGTTTGCATAAAATTGAGATATTTTGGGATCCATTTACTATTGAATGAGGCTGTATTTATAGATTTCTCGACAGCATATTTGCACAGGGGCAGCAAACAGAGGCTCAAATTCAATCTGGAGGATTGAATGGTGAGAGATGGAAAGGCTGGAGCTGATTATGGTCATGGTTCCTCCCCATGAAAACACCAGGCAAGAGGATAGGAAAGATCAGAGGGAGAAGATTGAGAGGATTGAGAGGATTTCCTACAAGCTTTCGTGTGAATTCTATTTGCATTAAATTAGACATAATTTAGACATTTAATATCTAATTTGATAGGTGAGTGAAAATAGAGGAATATTCCTTATGCTTTTAAATATTTTTGATTTATTTAAATTAGCAAAAGGGGAAATAATAATTTAATAAAACAAACTATAAAAGTTGTTTATTAAATTAAATAGAAGAAAAATGATAATTAAACAATAAAGTATTTAACCTTTATTAATTAATTTTGATTGAATGATGTGATTAAGATAAAATAGAGGAATTTGATAATTAAATAAGACAAAGTATTTAATTTTTTCTATTTAATTATGATGAGATAATAGTATAATTAGAAGAATTTAAATAAGAATTTAAACGTGAACTATATAAATAAATATTTCTATTTATTCAATAGCAGAGGAATTTAGGGTAATTAATCAAATAAGTTATATTTAATTAATCAGATTCTCTAGACCAATTTTAGGTGTATACACCAATATATAACCCCTCTTTAAAGAAATTATTAAACACCATATTGTGAGAAATTACTTCAAAGTATCAAATGCTAAATGCTAAACAAGACATGCGAGCTTGTTTAGAAAGCCCTATGTTAGCCATATGTTTGGAAATGAAGCTACATCATGAAAATGGGGTTTCCCCCAAAATGCAATCCCAAACACATAAGGTATCCATAGATTTGGGGTCAATGTATGTATTTGCTACAATGATATTATAGAGCTCAGGAATGTCATCATTCCCCAAATACTCATGGAACAAGAAAAATGACACATAGAGTGAAAAACAAAGAAAATATTTTGGGTCAACATGGAAGAGACCTAAATGTCTCAATAACATATTTCATCCTCAAAATGAAAACACAAGGAAAAAGAAAATATAAAGGTTTATGACATATAGAAGAATGTAGATACAAATAGAGGAATCAACATGAAGACACATCAAATAGAACAATACAGGGGGATCAAATTATGCACATGCAATCACACAAAGAACATGCAAAAAAAGATAAAGACTAGCAAGGCATATGTGAATCAACCTATAGTAGGTCATCTGCATCCCAATCTTGTTCATCATATGTAGAAGGCGGAAAACTAGCCAAAGGGACAACAAAAAGTGTCATACTATGAGAAGTCTATCTAACTCCTTGTCACCCTCCCGAGATGAGTGCTAAGAATGAGGTCCTTGCAATATAGAAAATGATTTTCAATTAATGTAAAATATGTAATAGTGAGTATGCTATGATCCTACAACTATCACATGGCAAGGAGAAAAGTTCATGTAGTTGACATTCGATTATGTTGTCACAATAAATTTCAAGATGAATAAAATCACTCAATATCATCTTTAATGCATGATGTACTTATCATTAAGATGCCCAAGAGTTCTATGATATGCACAATAATTCATGTTCTTACTCTTATCGCTTCTATTTGGAGGTGGAAGTTTAATCCATCATAGATGAATAAATTGTTCTAGTTGTCATTCAATTTTTGTTTGAGTATGCGAGAATGTCAATTCTTTGATTTTATAAGGTTGAGATTTCTTACTTGTTTTAGGAGCTTGTTGAGGTGGATGCAAAGGAGGACCTAAACTAATCATATCATCCTCTTGAGAGATTTGTTCATTATGAAGGAGGACACCTATTTCCTTGGAAGATGTGGAGGGAGGGGGATCTTGATATCCTATTCCTTTAGTATCCTCAAATGGGATTTTTTCTAAGAACTTATGAATCTCATGCTCCTTTTTTGTGTCACATCCTTTTTTAGCTAAGATCTTAAGGCCTTGACCATAAGTCTCTTCTAGGTTGATGGTTGTGTTGGTGACTTTATGAACGTAGGATGGATGAGTATGCACTTGATTAGAGAGACTATGCTTAAGCATGGTTGAAGGTTTAGTCTTGGTTTGTGATTCAATCTTAGGATGTAAATGACCAAACATCTCTAATTGTGGAATATAGTAGTTGTTCATTGTTGCATGGAAGGGTAAAATGATGTATTGTTCTCAATATTGTCAAGGAAATTATGTATGAAATTAGGCATGCTTTCATCTTCTTCACCTAGGATGTAAATTTCAAGAGGAAATCCATTAGGGGTTGGTTGAGCATAATTAGGTTATATTTTATTAGGATCATTACCAAACACACAACTTGAGACATCAACTAAATATTTTAGGGACTTCCATAGATTATCAATATGCATGTCCATTTGTAGTGTAGGAAAATGTATACCCTTGCATTTTCACACTTTTTTGGGTCTTCCTTGCTTTATTTATCCTTCTTTATGACTTAATTGGTCCTATTTTGCATCCAAAAGCCTAATAAACTACATATTTTTTTGATCAATCCTAAAAATCACCAAAAGTAAAATGAGCATTTAATGCTTGTGTCTATGTGTCCCTGATTTGTGGACTGGGACTAAAATTCCACCTAGGGCATCTTTGTCCTCCATGGGTCTTGGGACCCTTATTTTGAACACACCTGAAAAGCTCCCTTTTTGGTGTTTGTGCCCTGAGAATTGAGCCTTAGGACTGAGATGCCACATAGGGCGTCTTAGTCCTCATTGGCTTAGTTTTAAAATTTAATTTGAAATTCTGGTGGGATTTGGCCTCCATTAATTAATATTTTTCTATGTCATCTTGGTGTGATAATTTCAAGATATTAAGCATAGATAAGTATAAATACAAGGTTCAGTCATTCATTTTCATATCTGAGCATTCTAGCAACTTGAGTATTCATTCCTAAGGCAAGTTTATGAGATCAAGAGCATTCAAAAGTAGTTCTTCAAGCATTTTTGAGTCATCATCAAGATTCAAGCATCATATCAAAGGTTATTCTTGCATCATGTGTGTTCTTGTGCTAACGTGTGTGATGTAGGGTTTTGATTCAAGCAATATTTATTGAAGCATTCCATTTATTCAAGATCTATATTCCAATTGAAGGGAAAAATGGACATGGATCTAATGACCCAACAATGCAGAATACATTCCCTTAACACTAATACAATAGAGGAGAAGAGTATAAAAAGGTTCTAATAGCTTCTAAAACTACTTGAGATGAATACAACCAGTAAAATAATACAACCAGTAAAATAGATAACAGAATTAAACATTCACAGATTGACACAAGATATACGTGGGAAAACCTTTTCAGGTAAAAAACCCACCACACAAAGTCAAGATAATTGTATTCCAGTAATAAAAAAATTACATACAATGTTCAATCTTCTCTGATCAACTCATAGTAGCTCTTGCAGTTCTTTCTCACTGTTACAATGTTATCTCTTACATACAGTTCAAAATTCAATACCAATGCAATATTGTACTCGACTTGATAAGTCATACATTACATTTAATGTCATCAACCAAGCGCCGACCATCAGATTCATGAATCTCTCATCCAATCACACAACCGATCTGCTCATGTTGATCTTCTTGCATCGAGCCACCCAAGAATTAATTCCACCACCCAAATCGGATCCTGTTCACCAGCCTAAGTCGGCTTGAAATTACTGTTTTTGCCACAAATGCCTTTGGCCAACCAAGTTACAATCAAACTAAAATGTTTCCTTCTTTCATTCATTGTCTCTCTTTGACTCGGAGTCCAACTCGATCAAAACCTAGTTCAAGCCCATCCGACCCATCCAAGTCTCTACCGCTCTACCACCGAGCTAAGATGACCCACCCACGGTAAAGCGACGAGCTCTGCCAAGCTCCCTCAAGCTTCCCGCACTACTACCGAGTCCAACTGACTCATCTATGGTGTGGTAGTTTGGCCATCTCAGCTCATCCTCAACATGCTCGTGCTACCGCAGCTCCAACTGAGTTGACCCATAGTAATGCAGTGAGCTCGTCTGAGCTCACCCTTTAACTCCACCGAGCTCGCTGACGAAATCCCCGCGCTACCACCGAGTCCAAGTGAACCATTTGTGGTATGGTGGTAATTGTCACCAAGCTCGCCTCTTGCCTACACTGCGCTACTGCTGCCCAGTTAGTGAAGATCCACGGTATGGCGGTGACTGACGAGCATAACCGTTAGTGGTTAAACTGCACTACCGTGGGGACCGACAGGCCACCCTATGGTAGGGCGATAACCGCTAGACAAACCATAGGCGGTCTCACCGTGGTCTCCATGGTGAGTGGACCCACCACCTATGGTAAGGCAATAATTGCCAAGGTGACCGTAGACAGTCTCACCGCGACCACCACGATCAAGGACTTAACCGCCTGCAGTATGGCGGTGACCGACAAGACAAGCCGAAAGATGCCAACTGTAGCCACCACGGCCAAGGAAGAAACTACGAGCGATAACAAGGTAACCATCAATTCCTTCACCATGGTACCACCAGGGCATGAACTGACTATCGCGGTAAAGCGGTTAAGGGAAAAAAGGGCCAAGCGTTGTATGGCGGTAAACTATAGAAACACCAGATTTTTGCCAAGGCAAGAAAATAGGGACTTCAAGATGGAAGTTGAGACACATTTTCTTAGCATCAATTATCCATTTTACACAAGGTTGCAGACTTTACAATAAGGGTTTGGTGAGTTGTATCATTGCATGTTTTTCATTCATTATTTCCCCTCATTATTCTATTTCATTTCAAGTTTAATTACCAACAAGGGGTTTGACCAAGGTAAACCCCCATTCACTAACATTCAAAAAAAATTCCCTCTCTTATATTCTTGTGATTGCAGATTTAGGTTGAAGACTTGAAGATCATGTGGAGTGCTAGATTTCAAAGTTGCATGACAAAGTTTCCATCTTCATGAAAACTCACCTACAGGTCAAGTCTCAAAGTTTCAGAATTTGAGATTTGAGTGGAAGAAAGTGTAGAACTTGGAGCTTAGGATCACATTTGGAGTTTTCAAAAATTTAGAATCGGACTAATACGCCACCTAGGGCAACTTAGTCCTACTAGGGGTATTTTTTAGAGATTCTTTTCTAAGATTCAAAGATTCTTCATCTACCCTGAAAAATAGCAGCAAGACTAAGACAATAGTAAAGGTGTTGTTGTCCTCCCAAGTATATTTTGATAGCATTTTTACATTTTTAGAATCCTTAGTACATCTCTAGACATCCTAGGTACACACATGTCCTATCTTGTTGTTGCAAAATTTCATCATTTTCATCTTTCATTTAGCTTGCATAACTAGGTTTTGTAGGTTGAATTCTTATTTGTCTTTCCAAGCATTTTCTTGTTGGTAAAACCCTTAAAGATCTAAAACAACACATCCCCCCCTTTCCTAAGTATTTGTAATTGATAATTGGCTCACCTTGTGAGGTTGATGGTCAATCTAACTAGGGTTCTTAGGACATATTTGAACGATTAATGAGAATGTGGAGTGAAATTTCATCACCCCATATTTAACCTTAATCACCATTATGCAAGAACGAATTGAAATACAAAGAGATTACAAATTTTTAGATTTGAAGCATCATAATTTTTTTATTATACTGTGCAAAATCTTGAAAATGATGTCTTTTAGATGCACATTTGAACTCAAAAAATGCATTGAATTTGACAAATTAAGCACAATGTGAATAATTTTAGAAAACAAAAATTCTAGAAACTTAAATAACAAATTGGATGGAGGAAGAGATAATGTAGAAATAATGTTTTTTATGCTAAAAAATGTAGACAAAGCCTTGATTAGGGACTCATTTTCCCATGAGTGAATGGGTTTCACTTCAACTTTTTGAAAATTTGATTTACAAATTTCTAAGTTAATTTTTATGCTTTTCAGATTCTGGTTTTAGAAATTTTCTTATACTTTTGGATTTATATAAAATAAGATATAAATGCAAGTGCAAAATAATGGTAAATGACAAGAAAAAAGACCTAATTTGAGATGCAATTTTGATTCAATTTTTTGATGTAAATGGCATGTAAACACTATGCAAAATGACTGAGATTTTTGAATTTTCCAAATTTTAAAGAATGCAAAAGTGTAAACCTAAAACCCTAAATGAGATGTAAACTAATGTAAGCCAACAACCCTAAATGGGATGAAAATAAATGCAATCTAATGCAAATCATAGATCTAGGGTTTAAAATGGACTCCAAAATTAGAAAGTTATGATGCTCAAAATTCAGGTTCACCAAAATGAAAAGTAGGAAAATATGGTTTCCCAAAATGGAAAGGTAAGCCCAAAGGGTGAGAATAGACCCTATCTTCCTACTTTCATGGAATAAATTCTTCACAAAGAATTGACTAACAACCCTTAGGTGAATCAATCCAATGTGAGAATCTTTAGATTTCCTTATGCTTTTAGGATGGCCCAAGTAGAGGTCACACAACATTTGGAAGAAAAACTAAAAATAGAAAATTAACTCCAAAATGCAATATAACACTTGAAACATAAATATTAAACTCAATACTAGTCGAACGTAAAAGCTAATTGCAGATCTAAGAAGGGTAGAAAGGTGTTTATGAGTCACCAAAAATTAGTTTTTGAAGGAAAACAATGACTCATTCACCCATGGGAGAATGGGTCTTTTGTTAGGGTTTTTCTATAACTTTCAAGAACCTCTGATGTTGATCTGTAGCTTTCGAATTGTCAAAGTTTTAGTGTAGAAAAGTTTGAAACCATATTTGTAGGCTAGATTTCATGATTTGACAAATTTGATAACTTTTGTAATTTTTCTCTTCAAGAGTTCTTCAATCCTTCTTCAACCTAAATCTGCAATCACACACATAAGAAATTTTTTTTTTTTTTTTGGTGAGTGGGGATTTTCCTTGGTCAAACCCCGTTTTTGTAATCAAACCTTGAATTGAAATAATGCATGAAAGAGGGAATGAAGAATCAACAAAGATATGTTATGACTCAACAAAACCTTGAATGAGCCTTGATAATGTAGATCTTGGAAGGTCTTCAACTTGCATGAAATGGTTGAATTGGATGTAGATCTAGATGACTTGAGTTGATGCTTTAATTCTTGAACTTGATCTTGAAACCTACATCACAATGTTAGCTCAAAAAACATGCATGATGCAAGAAGACTTTGACATGATGGACAGATCTTGAATGCTACAATAAATATTTGGTATATCTTCTCTTGAATTCTCTTGATCTTCAACTTTATCTCTTGTGAAATTTCTCTTGATTTAGTCTCTAAAAATTTCTCCAAAAATGCTCATGAAAATGCTAGGTGAAACTTCGTGAAATAACCTTGTATTTATAAATATGTATCCTTAATTTCCCAAAATTCAAATATAAGAAGCCGACATTGAAATATAGATTTAGAGATATTAAAATACTTCCAAAGAAATTTTAAATTTAGGTTGAAAGGTCTAGGGAGGACCCATTCACCCATGGGTGAATCGATCCCAAATCCCTATTCTTGAAACACACATTGCTCAAGGTAAAGTGTTATGTATTGGAATTAATTATTCTCAGGTCTCCCCTTTGGGAAATGTAAATTATTAGGCTTGTAAATGAATGAAAGGACCTATTAAGGCATAATTAAGCTTAATTAAATTAGAAGGGCCCAAACAAGTGTGAAAATATATAGAGATACATCTTTCAACATAAAATTAAGGCATTACTAAGTCCATTTTAATTACGAGGGCCCAAACAAGTGTGAAAATGTAAAGGGATACATTTTTCTACACTACAACATAATAGATAACCAATCTACAACAATAAGAGGTATCCATTAAACAAGGAAATCCAAAGCCTTTGAGAAAATATAATATTAATATGGTTGAAGATGCTTATTGGTGTATGGTTTCTCAGTTGCCACATTAACCATTGCAATGAATGGTAGCTCAGTCTTTTCAAAATAACTCTAATAATCCTTGTGATGAATGTAGTAACTCTCATTATAATTATGATGATTAAATTAACATGTTGTATACTAGCATGAACCACATGGGTGATGATTATTATTATTCAAAGGTGAATGGTATAGAAAGAGATTTCAATGATAGGAGGTATTAGAAAGATTTTTTCTTTTTGTCAATATGTATTTTTGAGAATGAAGTTAATGATATTTTTGTCATATTTTTGAAATGTATAATTATTATATTATACTAATAAGTCTCTCTAATGAATAAATTAGAGCTTTGAAAGTTGCTACAATTTCACTAGTTAAGATTAATTATAATTTGAGAAGAAAATACCAAGATGATGATCAAGGAAGGCCAAAAAACTTATTTATTAAGAAATCTCAAAACTCTACAAGAAGACAAAAGCATAATACATTGCTAAAAGAAAAGAGTAAGAGCCTTAAATTTCAGAAACTACAAACTAATAATGACAAACAAGCAACAAAAAAATATTCAATAAATAATAGAAAATCTACAAACACTCTTAATGTAAGAATGACTCAAACTCATGAAAAAGAGAAAATTAATTCGTCAATTGCACACCAATTCATTATTCCATTGTAGAATTATTTTTCTTTTAATATGAAAATGGTTTTATCTCAAATAAGAGTTCCAATGTCATTATTGGAAATGATTGAAATAAAAGAACACGGGGCTAAGGCATGGGCTTTGATAACTAGTAGTATAAATCAAATATGCAAGAGAAGTGATGATCAAATAAATATAAGGAACAAGTGAATGATGTAGAAAAGGAGATGAATGTTGAAATTCTGGAGGTTTATATGTGAAAGAACTTTACTAGATGTCCTTCTTAGGTAGATTTTTTTTTATATTACTCTACTTATCAATGATAAATTGATTATAGATTGTATGTTAGACTTAGGTGCTTTTACTAATGTTATGCCTTTAGAAATCATGAATAAATTGGTTATGCATGTAAACAAGGAATATGAGAAAAGGTATAGTATGAATGTCATTGTAGTCGATATTCCAAGTCCCTATATGGTATGTTATCTAGAAAATGATTTGCAATAGTGGGTGGTAGTATGCAGTTAAAATTTTCTTATGCAATGATCCCAAAAAATGGTGAGAATGTTGGATTGGATAGAGAAAAGAGGTCAAGTAATCTAATTGAGGATATAGAACCTATAGAATAGGTAATGTTTTTTTGAAAAATATTTTGATAATTTTAAGGTTGCTCCATCAAATTCTTAAAAAAAAAGTAAATAACCTATTCTTCATTAAATTCAAGAATGTAATGAAAGTTATAAAATGTTTACGATTAATGCATTTTGATTGTGCTTTCTCAAAAGAGGTCTCTAGTGTAGAGACTATTTATTTTGCACCTAGTGGCAAAAATTTGTAATTCTCTTTTCTCCTAAAGTTTGAATGTTCAAACAATATAGCATAACATGAAGCCCTTTTTCTAGGTTTAAATGTTATTTTTAAGCATGGGATCTAGTTGCTAAGATTTTTAGCTGATTCAAAATTGATAGTATCACAGGTAAGAATAAATTATGCATCAAATCATAAGAGACTAAAGTAATGAAATTATGCAATATGGGATACTATTAAATAATTTTATGTATTTTCTATTAATTAGGTTAAAAGGTCTAGAAATGTAATGGTGGATTTCTTGGAAAATTGTGCTATCATATTGGACGCTATGATATTGGTAGATGTAGTTTAGAAAAATACATACCTTTGCATTTTCACACTTAATTTGGACCTACTTTAGCACCCCTTGCATTAAATTCCCTTTAGGTCACTTATTATGGGCCCCTAAGACCCCTTTTTGTTCATCTCGAGGCATATTTCAATTGTAAACCTAACCAAAATCCGTAAACTACCTTTAATCTTGGTAACCCACCTTTTAAAATTACAAAATAAATCTGGTGGGACCAAGATGCCTTTGGTGGCATCTTAGTTCCCCTTAGTCAGACCAAGAGACCACCTAGGGTGTCTTAGCCTTGAGGGCTTTATTTTCAAGAATTAAGAGCGGGAAATGAAAAGGTTTGATTTAAATTAGCATTTTCTCAGCCTTTAGCATCTAATAATTGGGTTATTAGATAGGAATACATATACAAGTAAGATTCACACCCATTTTTCACCTAAGTTGAAGAAAGTTGAGACAAGTGAAGCAAGTTTGAAGGAGATTTTCAAGAAGCAAGGAATTGAAGGCTTGGAGCAACCTTCTACTATGTTTTTGTAGGTTTTTTAAGTCTATTTTCAAGCCAAGATCTAGCATTGCCAAAGAATAATGATGGATGCCTATGGAGGATCATGAGATATTATAGGTTGGAGATGTGACTAGCCATAATTCTAAGCCTAAAGACTTGTTTCTTGAGTGATTCCATCTTCCATTGTTGTTCTATTTTCTACCTAACGAAGGTACATTTCATGCTTGTGACTTATTAGGGTGATTTGAGATCTCCTTTTTAGGTCATTTTTATTTGCATCTTAGGAATTCTATTCTAACAAATTTGAATAGGGTTTCTCCATGTTCTAACTTGCATAATATTAGACACACTTAATATTAGGGCTCACACAAATTTCCATTTTTAGATCTATGCATTTTCATCAAGGCTTAATTACTAATCAAGGGGTTTGACCAAGGAAAACCCCCATAAGCAATCAATCAAATTTCCTTTTTTTATATAAGTTATTTATAGGGTCAGATCTAAAGATTCAATGAAGAAGGAAGTGCAAACATTGAATTTTAGGATCACCTTTAGAAATTGTAGAAATTCAGATCGGGACTAAGAAAACAATAAGGATGTCTTCGTCCTCCCAAGGGTATTTTGTAGAGATTCTTTCATTTTTTTTTTTGACATCCAAAGATTTGACATTTCCCTAAAAAAAAAAATGTGACTAAGACAACAGTAAGGGTTTCTTAGTCCTCCCTAGCATATTTTGACGACATTTTTGCATTTCTAGAATCCTCATCACATTTATAGACTTCCTATGTACATACATCCTAACTTTCTATTGCTTAATTTTGTCATTTTCACTCATTATTTGGATTGCATTACTATGTTTTGTGAGTTGAATGTTAAGTTGTCCTTTCCAAGCTTTTTCTTCATGGTGAACCCTTCAAAGCCTAAAAGAACCCCTCCTAGGTCTTCCTTTTTGAGAATTGACTCACCTTTGGGTTGACAGTCAATCCAGTTTGGGATCCTAGGACATTATTGAATGAAAATTGGAAAAGAGTGGTGTTTTATAACCTAGGACATAAAGCATCCCCCTTTCAGAAATTGTTCATTTTGGTGAACCTGGAATTTTAGAACATTTATTTTTCTGATTTGGAGCTCATTAAATTCCTAGATCTATGTTGTATTCATTCTTGCATTACATCTTGCATTAGTGAAATTGCATCTAGGGTTTCCCACATTTGCATTAGTGAAAGTGCATATAGGTTGCATTTTTACTTTCTTGCATCATTTTATCTCATTGAAAAACTAAAAATTGTATTGTCAATCATCCTAATTGCATTTAGGAACAATGTTATTACATTCAAAATTAAAAAAATTGCATTCAAATTTGCATTCAATTTCTTTTCATTAGTTACTTTTGTTTGCATTAATTTGCACACTTTTCTTTTTCTAAACATCTGGCCCTTGGATAGGCAACCTGGGAACACTGTTATCAACTCATATTTTGTTTTTTTTTTTTGAAAAAATCCTTTACTGGGACAAAAATTCCCTTACTGGCGTCTTAGTCCCTCTATGCATTTTTTACTCAGAACCCTATATGATTTGTTTGCTTTCTATTCTAGTTTTTAGAACCTTCAAATTTCATTAGCAAGACAAAGACACCCTTCTTGGTGTCTTAGTCCCTATCAAGTTTGAGGTTGCAATTTTTAGGGTTAAACAATGAATTTTTGTATTTCTATTTACTGTAGTTACTTTGTTGTTTGTCTGTCAAGTTATTGTTTCATGCATTTATATAGTTATGTTTAGAATTGATTGATGAAGATAGATTATTTCACTTTCATTTTGTTAGAAATAGACTTCATTTTACACTCATTAGAAAACTAAAAACATTAAATCTAAAAAAGCATACATTTATGGTTATCATGTCAAAACCCTTTTTCCAAGTTAGTGTAACCCTCAAGCCTTTTAGTAGTGATCACTTTGATATTTTATATGAAGCTCTTGAGGACTTCATCTTGCAAGGTTCATCCACTAAGGATTGTTTAAAAAACCATAAAAAAAGAGAAGTAAATGTCATTCAACCTCAACTTATCCTTTATCCACCTTCAAACAAACCTCAACCTACAAACAAACCTGACCTTATCCTTGAATCACCTAAGAAAAATGTGTCATACAAATTGAGTTATAATATTGTTGCTCATACATATAACACAAGGAATAATAGAAAACCTCAACATAATCCCATTTTGTTACCATTTCCCAATCCTATATTGCCTAGTGCTCCTCATTTACCATCGCATAATTAAAAGGAGTATGATCTTGTCGAACATCTTAAGAATACTCCCACTAAGCCTTGCTTATGGGATCTTATACAAACTTCACCTAGTTATCACACCATGCTTCAAACAGCCTTACAACAAGTTGTCATTTCTCCTAGTATAAATGCAAACAATGTGGAAGCTCTAATACAAGGAATGAATACAATTAATGTAGACATTACCTTTCACCAACATGAGCTCCCTCCCTTGGAGATGAGAAAGAAATATGATGCATTCATGATAATAGCCAGTTACAATAACATAGGAATAAAAAGGACCCTTCTTGATAATGGATCAGCTCTTAATGTGTGTAGTGTGAACATTTTAGATAGGTTGGGAGTGGATAAATAAAAATGAAACCTAATTCCTTATCAATTTGAGGATTTGACAATATAGGAAAGAAATCAATCAATGTGATTACTTTACCTATTAAAGTCATAAAGGATACCTTACAAACTCCCATTCATGTTATACCTCATGAACTCTTATATAATATTCTTTAGGGAAGACCATGGATTCATGAGATGCATGTGGTGACTTCGAATCTTCATCATATCATGAAGTATTCTATAAAAATAAGTTATAAAAATTGAAATGGACCCAAAGCCTGAAAGTTTACAAATTGAAAAAGGAACTAAATGTCCTATCAAAACATTAATTCCAACATCAAAACTAGAATAGGTCTATGAAAGAGGAAACACAAGATATGGAGACAATGTCAAAATTATCAGATGATGATTGGGGTTCCTTTGAATTCACATCTTCATTCATTGGAGAATATATAATCACAAAAAAGTGGATGAAAAACAAAATCAAGCAATGGTTATGTCAACACATAACTCAAGAGAAATCTCACAAGCATCTATCTCATCTACTCTTGAAGAAGACACAAGCTACACAACAAAATTTAATGAGATAGATTATCAACAACCACCAAACCCAAAAGAAATGGAAAGACTTTATGGGAGAGTTTATGAACTTATGAATCAATTGGGTTATAGTGGAAAAGGATGTGGAAAGAAAGAAAAAGGAATTCATGTTCTCATGTAACCTAACATGCAAGAAATGAAAAATGGTTTGAGATACTGTCCTTCTAAGATAATGCAAGAAAACAAGAGACCTTCATTAAACATCAAAATCGTTATGTGTAAACCAAAAATAAATCTTACCCTGAAGCATCCAAAATTGCTTGATATGGATTTTGAACCATCATAGGAATATGTTGAAGATGAAGCCTTGAAAGAAATTTTAGGATTTTATGATAAATAATCTACCCCTCCTCAAAATAAAAAGGTTACATGTGCTATGATTAGCACCAAACAAAAATATGGAGAAAAGGAGAACAATGAGATAGACATGAATAATGAAGAATACAACCATGAATTTCTAAAATCAAATGGTATCCCTTTAGGGGATACCATGGATATAGCAATGGACATTAATGATAAAGAGAAAGTGATCAAGATAGGAAAATGTCTTGATGATGGAGAATAAGAGGATACTGCAACTTTTCTTCATGAATTTCTTGAAATTTTTGCTTGGACTTATTGGGATATGCTAGGAATTGATCCCAAGATTGTAACACACAATATAGTCCTTGCTAAAAATGCTAAGCTTGTTAGATAGAAGATTAAAAAAATGAACCCTAAAATAACATTTCTAGTTAAGGAAGAAATTGAAAAACTCCTTGAGGCTGGTTTCATAAGACCTATAGATTATTCTCCTTGGATCTCAAACATTTTCACAGTTGTAAAACCTTACAATCATATTAGGATGTGTACAATTTTTTTTATTTGAATAAATCATATTTAAAAGATGACTTTCCCCTTCCTAATATTAACATGATAGTTGACTTGACTGTAGGACATGATTTGTTGTCATTCATGGATGGATTTTCTGGATACAATCAAATTTTCATCAACCCTCAAGATCAGTATAAAAAACATTCACAACTGTTTGGGAAAAATTTTGTCTGGTTATGATACCTTTTGGATTAAAGAACATTGGAACAACATATCAATGAGCTATGACACTGATATTTCATGATTACATACATAATATTTTGGAAGATTATGTTGATGATATTCTAGCTAAATATTTAACAAGACAAGACAATGTGAATGTTCTTTAGAATATTTTGAGTGAATTAAAAACTACAACATGAGATTGAATCTGAAAAAGTGTGTCTTTGGTGTAAATAGTGGAAAACTTTTAGTTTTCATCATATCCCACGAAGGCATTGAGGTGGACACAAATAAAATTGATGTTATAGTTAACGTGCCACCTCCTAGAAATATCTCTCAATAGTGTACCTTACAAGGAATAATTCAAGCCATTCACCATTTTGTAGCATCCTTAGCAGACCAAACATTACCATTGACACATCTCCTCAAGAAAGGCATACATTTTTATTGGAATGGTGATTATAAATAGGGATTTGAAAGTTTGAAATATTATCTTGTCACTCCACCTATTTTACAACTTGCCATGCAAAAAAAACCATTCATCATTTATACATTGGCATCAGCACATGCTCTTGCAGCATTTTTGGCTCAACAAGAAGAAAAAGGTAAAGAACATCTTATTTATTACATTAGTTGAACATTGATTGATTATGAGAAAAAATACACAACAATACAAAAATATTTTTTTGCTCTTGTATTCACTACCAGTAAGTTGAAAAAATACTTGTCGAATGCCAAAATATAAGTGATGATGAAGTTTGATCTTTTAAGAAACCTTTTCACTAAAACAGACTTATTAGGATGCTTAGTTAACTGTGTAATGTTGTTAACTAAGTTTGACCTTAAATTTTTTTCACAAAGAGAAATTAAAGGTCAAGCCTTGACCAACCAATTGGCTAATGATCCTTCTCCTTTAGCATTACCTGGTAATGATTCTTTCCCTGAGGATAATGTGTTGACAATTGCTGAAAATGCATGGGAATTGTATTTTGATGAATCTAACTGTAGAACTAGCTCTATTGTGGGCATTATAATAAAACCGCCCTCAAAATAGCCTATTCCCTTATCATATTGGTTAAAATTCCTATGTAAAAATAGCACATCTTAGTTTGAAGCTTTAATTGTTGGAATACGTGTAGCTCTCATGTTAGGAGCCTGAAATATTAATATTTTTGGTGACTCGAAATTAATCATTAAGAAAATAAATGGAACGTATCAAATGAAGCATGACAAATTATCAAAATAAAAGGATTTCATAATGAATTTTTTAGAGAATTTTTAATCATTCACCATTGACAACATCACTCAAACAGATAATTGTCATGCAATTGCAATGGCAAGTGCAGCTTCTGTTATATCCCCTCAAGATCCTTCAAAATACTTCACCTTCATTATGCCTACAATTATGAAACCATCAATCAAAGATAAAGTAGAAGAAGTGCTAGAAAAAACCATTGAAGACTCAAATGAATGGTATGCTATGATATTCAATTATTTTAAAGACAATACCTCTCTTGAGCCAACAAATAAAAACATTGACTCTTGTCTTCAAAAATTTGCAGATCTAGATATATCATCTTAGCAGACATTTTATATAAAAGGTCCATTGATGGCGTTTTACTTAGGTGTCTTAAACAATATAAAATTCATATAGAAATTGAAGAAGCTCATGTGGGTGCTTGTGGGGGGAATTTTGGAGGAAGATCATTAGTTCAAAATCTAACCCACATGGGATATTATTGGAAAAATATGGAAAAATATTGCTTCAAATATGTTAAGAAATGTCATAAATGTCAATAGCATAAAAATTTAATTCATGTTCCTTCCTCTGAGCTTCGTGCACAAATTCCTATTTAGCCATTCTCAGTATGGGGTTTGGATATTATTGGAAAATACCTCCACCTTCATCCACTAGACATACGTTTATAATCACAACGACATATTATTTGACAAAATGGGTAGAAGTTATTCCCCTGCATTCAACAACTGTCAATGTAATATGTCGTTTCATATTGGAACACATTATTTCTCACTTTGGAATTCCTTCTGTGTTGGTTTCATACAATGGGACACAATTTAAAAATAATGATGCGAAGAATTTATTGGAAACATTTAATATACAACATCAATTTTCAATGCCTTATTACCCACAATCTAATGGACAAGTTGAATCAACTATTAAAACTCTTGAACAAAATCTAAGAAAAACAATGAACAAACATAATAAAGACTAGTATACAAAATTAACATACATGTTATCGGCTTATTGTACTAGTATTAGAACTTCAATGGGAAACACACCTTACAACCTTGTTTATGGTGTCAAGGTAATTATGCCCTTCGAGTTAGAGATCCCCTCCTTGAGAATCACTCTTCAAGGGCTAATTAATGGCAATAATTATAGGGAACAATGATTACAACAACTTGAAATGCTTGATGAAAGGTGCATAAATTCCCTCGAACATCTTCAAGCCTTCCATCGAAAAATGCAACAAACATATAATAAGCATGTCATCCCTCATTCATTCAACAAGGGTGATTTGGTTCTATACAAGAACCAATGAAATTTCAATGCTAACGCGATAGAGAAAGGAAAGTTTAGCCCTAATTGGTTAGGACCTTATGTAGTCGAAGAAATCTATGGGTCTGAAGCATACCTAATATCTTAAATAGATGGAACACCTCTTTGTAAACCTATCAATGGCACACATTTGCATCGGTATTATACCTAGAATTTTTGAATAGGATGAATTTTAAAGAAGTTTTTTTAGAGTTAATAGGTAGTATATCATTGTCTCTCGCACTTGTTTCATTCCTGACACCTAGTTTTTTGTGTCTTGAATATTGGAGTAGTGGGTCCAATTTGGTTTTGGATTCTTACTTTAGGTATCATGCTATTTAGACCTTATGGTTTATGATATGTTAGATTAAATCCTTATTGGCATTTAATATTCTATAATTAAATCATGAGTGCATTTAATTTAGCATAACATACTACCTCATAAATCTAAGAAAGCTTAAGAAAAGACATGTTAGATTATGGATATATTTATTGAATAGTCTAACAAAGATTATTTAATAAATGACATTTCCATCTAGCACATAAATATAAAACACAAACATGCTCATTTATATATATATATCAAAAGTTTTAATACATCTCAATGATAGTATTGGGTCACTATGGCCTATGACTACTGAATCCCTCGGGATATGGTGCCTGCACCTATTAAGAGATGGTGTTGTGTGATCGATATCTACTCATGGTAGCCATCTCCCGCATAGTTTGTAGTGCCTCATGTGCTTCAACCTCATGTATCAGTGCATCCACACTCTCTCTCTCTACGCGGTCTCTATTAGCCTAGATTCTAACATTCTCTCTTTGTAGCCACTCAACCTTTGACTATAAAATAGCCTCTCTCTCAAACATCTGAGTTGCTCAAGCCTCCTCTAACTCCACCTCCAGTGTTGATACTTGACACTTAGATCAATAAATGTGCCTGGATATGCTATTGAATGCTCCTTGAGCCTCACATAAGGCTCAAATGAGTCCATGTGTTGCACCATGAATTATGGGGGCATGTACTCTACTATAGTAGCATCATCTACAAGAAGGTGTCGAGCTATCTTGGCAACCACACATTGGAAGAGGTCCTCAAGATCTACCACGGGCCCTGCAAGATAGAAAATCATAAGAATAATGAGTATACATTATAATAATATATATACATGAGCATGATATACATAAAAAATAAAACATAATAATAAATATCATCACCTGGGTCTGTAGCGTGATCTGTAGGAATCTCGAATGCCCCACTACTCTCCCCATGCTCTTAGACACTAGTATGTGTAGACTATGACCTCGTAACTCATGTGGGAATTGTATATTTCCACTTAGGTATAGGAGGACTAGCCTCACCTCTATTGTTTTCCTCAATCATAGGTTGGCTCTTCTCATCCTATGTCTCCCTCATAGTCATTTTCCTCCTCTAACTCCTCATCCCCATCTAGAAATAGGTCTATAGGATCTATCTCCCTACCTGAATCTTTTTCCTCCTCCCCTGGATTCAGTAAAGGTCCTACAAAGCCCATAAGATAGCCCATAGGGAAGATAGGTCCTAGTTTAACCACCTCCCACCACCCATCATACTCATCTATCATACAATGTAGTCAGCATCAAAGACTAGAGGCACATTTGTATCCTCCTCTCCATCGCTCCTGAAAACATTGTTTGATGTCAGCTGTTTAAGGTCCCCAGGTCTAGAGGCACTCCATACTGACCATCTGTATGAATACCATAGTTGTAGTCATCTTTGTACCTGCTTGAACTGTCTCATGATACAATCATAGTAGAAAGGTCTCACTACGTGATCACATCATCCCAACAAAAGTCTATCCCTCTACATCTACCTCATCTACCCTCTAGTGTCTATCCAAAAGAGCTCCATCAAATAAGGTCTCCATACAATATCCTCCTCCCTTAGCCTATCAAATATAACCCTCCTAGATTGCACATCATCATACTCCCACGCCTATCTAAGTGGGTAGTTGAAGGCCCATGGGTATCCCACCATGGTGACAATCAAAAATCCTCTAGGTCTGATATGGGTAATGTGCTCCAAGCACTAGGTCTATAGTAAATTGTAGTGAATCATGTTGTTCACCTCTCCATAGGTAAACTAACCCAAGTCATAAGATATGTGTTCCATATTGCTCTTACCCCATGCAAAGATGACATGATAGTTCTCTATGTATCAGATCATGTGCACTAGTCCTCCCTCTAGATGTGCCCTATGGCCATCAGGAACTAGTACCAGTGATACTATGAAGATCATGATGTGTTTGATGAGTGGTGATCATGAATTTAGAAGCCATGAAAGCTCGATGCATGCTCTTATGATACTACAATGAATAGACCTCCCTAGGAAATACTCGGTGTTAGACTACATGTCCTCATAGCTCTTTCTGTGTGCTAGAAAAATCCTCTTACCTCATATGGGAACCCACAGTATCTAGTGCACATCTTCCAATGTGATAGTCATCTCTCTTGTAGGTAAGTGAAATGTGCAAGTAGTTGTGTCCCATCTCTTCGCTGGCACCATCAGCATGACATCGTCATATCCCATCATCGGGGAGAGATAGGCCTAGTAGAGGCCTCTCTCTTTGAGGATTTGCACATCCTCCTCAAGTATCTAATCAACTAGCTCTCATAGGGAGTTGAATGTTCACTTGCCCAAGTGTTGGCACAATCGAGGTGCAGTCTGGCATAGAAAAGAAGAAAAATGTCATTTAAAACATCTTTAAAACTTAAGTTTGTTCTTTAATGGTAAAATCATGTGCTAGAGTTTCTCTATAATATCTTAATTAAGGGTTCTAAAAAATTTATTCCTAAACCGGGACACTTTACGACAAAGTGGGACACTTTGCGACAAAGTGGGACACTTTGCGACAAAGTGGGACACTTTGCGACAAAGTGGGACACTTTGCGACAAAGTGGGACACTTTGCGACAAAGTGGGACACTTTGCGACAAAGTGGGACACTTTGCAACAATCTAGAAAAATGAAAGAAAATCACTCCCTAGACTCTAAATTCATTTAAAAATTTCATAAAAACATAAAATATTGACTAAATCAAAGTACAAACAAGGAAAAATTGACTCACAATAGGCTATAGCTCATCCCATACAACCACCTCCCGTAGAAGTTCGATCCACGGATGTGTGGATGGGTGTTTGCTCGGCATGATGGCTCACTCTACTCCAAGCTCACTATACAAAAAAGGTAAAAGATAAAATGAATATAAATTACCTTCCCTTTATCTTTATATACATGCATTTTTAGGTTACTTTTTGTTAAAAAGAAAAGAAGTGCTTTTTATTTAAATTAACATATTAGAAGCTAGTGAACTCTATTTTTTATGTCGTCTATTGTGTTAGAATCATGGTTCCACTCCCACTCTCATAAAATGTCTATCATTAGGTGGGATGGTACTTGGAAATTCCTTATGATGGGCCTATGCAATTTGATGTGGTCAGATTGCTACCTTGATTCCACCTCTATAAAGCAAGAAAAATCAAGGGGGGCATACATTCACTCATGAATTCAATTTTCTAGGCAAGCTAGATAAAAGGATTATTTTTGAACTACTAATGAATCTGTGATGTAGGATGCAATTCCTAACATTATGGTTTTTCAGGTAACTATAGTGGGGGATTCATTCTTTGTAATGAATTAATATGAGTATCCTTTTATAAAGTTACTTTTTGAAGTAATTTAGATTGCATATGCACATAGTTTCATATGGGAACTAAAGTGGGGGCTAAATTTAGTGTATAAAAATACATACCTTTGCATTTTCACAATTAATTTGGACCTATTTTAGCACCCCTTTCATCAAATTCCCTTTAGTTCACTTATTTTGGACCCCTAAGACCCCTTTTTGTGCATCCCAATGCATATTTCAATTCTAAACTCAACCAAAATCCAAAAAAAACCTTTAATCTTGGTAGCCCACCTTTTAAAATTATAAAATAATCTCGGTGAGACCAGGATTCCCTTGGTGGTTTCTTAGTCTCCCTTAGTGGGACCAAGATGCCACCTAGGGTGTCTTACTCCCGAGGGCTTTATTTTTGAGAATTAAGAGTGAGAAATGAAAATATTTGATTTAAATTGGCATTTTGTCAACCTTTGGGATCTAATAATCAAGTTATAAGATAGGAATGCCTATAAATGTAAGATTCACACCCATTTTTCAGCTAAGTTGAATAAATTTGAGACAAGTGAAGCAAGTTTTGAAGCAAGGAAATGAAGTCTTGGAGCAACCTTCTATTGTGTTTTTGAAAGTTTTTCAAGTCTATTTTCAAGACAATATCTAGCATTTCAAAAGACGAATGATGGATTCCTATGGAGGATCATGAGAGATTCTAGGTTGGAGATATAATTAGCCATACTTATAAGCCTAAAGACTTGTTTCTTGAGTGATTCCATCTTCCATTGGTGTTCTAATTTCTACCTAAGGAAGGTACATTTAATGCTTGTGACTTATTTGGGTGATTTGAGATCTCCTTTGTAGGTCATTTTCATTTTCATCTTAGGAATTATATTCTAGCCATTTGAATAGGGTTTCTCCATGTTCTAGCTTGCATAATCTTAGACACAATTAGGATTAGGGCTCACAAACATTTCCATTTTCAGATCTATGCATTTTCATCAAGGTTTAATTACCAAAAAAGGGGTTTGACCAAGGAAAACCCCCATAAACAATTAATCAAATTTCCTTTGTTTTGTTGGTTATTAATAGGTTCAAATCTAAAGATTCAGTGAAGAAGGAAGTGCAGAAATTGAATCTTAGCATCACCGTCACAAATTGCAAAAATTTAGATCAAGACTAAGACAACAGTAAGGGAATATTAACTAGTACCCCCAAGGGAATTTTGCATAGATTCTTTTGGATTTTGTTCCAACATCTGAAGATTCTGCATTTCCCCCCAAAAAACAATAGCGGGACTAATATTGTTAAGGGCTTCCTAGTCCTCCATAGCATATTTTGACAACATTTTTGCATTTCCAGAATCCTCACATTTCTAGACTTCCCAGGTACACACATCCTAACTTGTTTATTAATTTAATCATTTGCACTCATTATTTGTATTACATTACTAGGTTTTGTGAGTTGAATGTTAAGTTGTCTTTTCTAAGCTTTTTCTTTATGGTGAACCCTTCAAAGCCTAAAAGAACCCTTCCTAGGTCTTCCTTGTTGAGAATTGACTCACCTTTGGGTTGATAGTCAGTTCAATTTGGGATCCTAGGACATTTTTGAATGAAAATTAGAAAATACTGGTGTTCTATGACCTAGGCCATAACGCATCCCCCTTTCACCAATTTTTTAGTACAGATATCTAAATTTGAGGTCAAAGAAAGTGCTTCAATCCTAGAAAACATTTGTAATTGGAATTTTTGAGTGATGATAAATATTTTATGAAAATTTTGTAGTTCATAGATGAGTATGAAGGTCAAGAAATTTATTTCTAGGAATTTTTTGAAACAGTGGATGGGAAAGAAATATTATTTGGTAATGACGTCATTCAAATAAAAACAAATAAAATCCCAAAAGGATTAGTAGCTTTGGAGAGACCCTTTTATAATAATGGTAGGCAAGTGGAAAAACTATCCCTACTAATGATAGAGAATTATATGAAATCAACCTTGGTACTGAGAATTCTCCAAAGATGGTTTATAAATTAGTGAAAAAGTAAGTCCAAATGTTAGAAAAATGATATTATATATTTTCTCATAAAATATAAGAATATTTTCACATGGTCTAATGATGATTTAAAAGCTTACATGGAAGAATTATTTCACTATGAAATACTTTTGAAACTAGGAGAAAATCTTTCTAGATATAAAAAAGGTTAATAAATCCTACCCTAGATCCCAAGATATAGCAAGAACTCATGAAACTCAGAAATGGAGGCATTATCAAACCAATTATGCATTCCACTTGGATTTCCAACTTGGTTCAAGTGAGAAAAAAGAATGGCAACATCAGATAATGTGTTGATTTTAGGAATTTAAAGTATCTTCATTGAAGGATAAGTGTCCATTACCAAATATGGAAGGAATGTTGTAGAAATTAATGGTTTGTGAGCTTATGATGGATGACTTTTCAAGATACAACCAAGTGAAAGTTAGGGAATAAAAACAATATAAGACAACTTTAGCTATGCTAGGAGTTATATCTATGTGTAAGAATTACATTTGTCATGACAAGTTATGGAGCACTATCTTAGAGAGAAAAGGATGTTGCATTTGTAGATCTTATTGAAACCATTATGGTGTTTATCAAGAGAACTTGACTTATTTTTTTCCAAAAAGGTAGATAATAATTGCATGTACCTTACAAAGATCTTTATTTGGGCTCTTGAGTATGGAATATCATTAAGCCATAATGATTGTATTTTATGGTGTCACCGAGGGAAATATTCTTGGACATATTGTATCAAAAGACAAAATCAGGATTGATCCTAAAAGATTTGTGACTATTGATAGGATAAACAATCATTATTTGGTTAGATAAACTTTGTAAGAATATTTGTTAACAATTTTTTAGAGACTGCCAAGGCCAATTAAAAAATTCTTAGGAAAGGGGATTTATTTTCATTGGGAGTTGAAGCTATCCAAGAATTCAAAATTTTCTAAAAATCAATAAAAGGGCTCATGTATTAAAATATATAGATTTCTCAAAGCCTTTCCAATTATTTTTATTTTCTCCCTTTCACACAATTTCTATAGATTTTTTTGAAAAAAATGATGAAGGATATGAACAACCACATTTTTTAGTGATTCTTTACAAGTTACAAAACTAAAATATGAACTTGTGGAAAAGCAAGCATATCCCTTGGTCAAAGAAGTTAAGAATTTTATGTACTATATGGTTGGAGCTCAAATAATAGCCTATATTCCTCATGTTGTAGTTGACATATTCACATAGAAGGAGGTGATAGGAAGGATATGTAGATGGGTTAATAAAATTCAAGAATTAACTATTCATATTGAAATCACTAATTTGGTAAGAGGACAAGGAGTAGCCAAGTTAGTGGTAGAATCTAAGTTGGAAGTAGTTCATGTAAACCATATTGAAGAAAACATATCTACTAATAAATGTAATCTACAAAATTATGATTCGTATAAGGATATTATTTACTAATTGAAAACCATTACATGTCTTGATTAGATGAATGAAGATAAAAAAATATATCTAAAGTTACAAGAAATAGAGTACATTATTTTGCAAGGTGAGTTGTATTGGAAGAATAGATATGTTGTTCTCATCAAGTATATTTATGAAGATCAAATGAATAAAATATTGAATGAAATTAATAGTAGGATATGTGTGGACACTTAATGAAAAAATAAACTACACATAACATGTTCTAAGGTCTTGCTATTGGCGGCCCACTCTTTTTACTAATGTTTAGAAAATGATAAGGTATTGTGATACATGCTAGATAATTTCTAGGAAAATAAAATATTTTGATTAATTTCCATTAAGGAAAATAATAGTAGAGGCTCCATTTCAATAGTGGGATATTGTAGAGAAGTACCATGGTGGTAATAGTTTGATCTTTGTTGCCACTAACCACTTTACAAAACATTAGATTTAACCTATCCCAACAAGAAGATAAACAAGTAAAGTTTTTTAGACTTTATCTTGAAATATATCATTCTAGATTTGGAGTTCTATACAAATTAATCATACATAATTTAATGTGCTTCAAATAAAAATAATGTATTGGTTTTTACATTGAATATGAAATAAACTTGTCATATTGATCACCTTATCATCCTCAAGGAAATGGGAAAGAAAAATCTAGCATTAAATTTTTGATGAATATTATGAAAAGGGATGATAGGAAAAACAAAAAATCATTGGATTCAAAGCTTAGATCTGCATTGTGGGATGATGAGGTTAAAATTAAGAAGCATACAAGAAAATATCCTTATGAATCGATGTATGGAGTAAATGTTAGGATACCCACTAAATATATATTTCTAGTTTACAAGTTGTATAGGAATATTATGATGATATTGAGGATGCTATGCATAATATAATCAATCAATTAGTTGAGTTGGATGAAATTATAATATCTTCACAAAAGGTTAATCTTAGGAAACAAAAAAATGTGAAATATTTCTTTGACAAGAAGACATCAGATAGGAAGTTTAAAATTCATGACTTGGTCCTGATGTGGAATGCTAGATGTCAAGAAAAGGGAAAACATGAAAAGTTTGACTCACTATGGATTGGACCATATGTGATAAGAAATACACATGGGGAGAATTATTATTTTCTACAAAATTGAAGTTGTGAATTTTAGGAATTTTTGGTGCATGGAAAGTTCTCGAAACCTTATTTCTCTTGAGATAGGATCTTTTCCATGCATAGTGTATCATATGTATTTATATTTATATTTGTATAGTCTGGGTTTTTTTTTTCTTCTAGTCTAGTCTACCTCTTATAAATTTGCATTACTCACCATTCTTGAAATAATCATGTATCCCCAACTAAATTGACTAGTAGCACCTTGTTAAAATTCTAGGTCTTCGAGTCTTGCATAGCCTTATAATTTAGTTCTAATATCAAAGCCCTATAAATCTAGAAGTTACCTTAATATTTGAATATATTTTGTGTTATATTCTATTGGTGAGTTTGTAAACTAATGATTTTTTATTTTATGTTAAAACTTTAATCCCCTTTACAACATTTATTAGCAACCCCATTCCTAGCTACCAACTTGTTTTTCCTGATTTTAATTATTCTTAAGTCCATGATCTAGCAGAGATAACATGAGGATTAAACTTGGAAGCATAACATGTGTCTAGGGGATCCAAAGACTAGTACTTTATCATAGTCATTTTCTTGCAAAATGGTTCCATCTATATAGAAGGCCCTAATTCTTTGTAAGGTTAGCTATGTAGATGTTTTAATAGAGTAGCTTCTAATTGGTTGCATACTAGCGAGGATACTTTGTGTCAAAGATAACTAGCTACATTACGAGACAAAGAGGAGAAGTTTCAACCAAAAACAATATCACAGAAAATGCTTAGGTGTCATTAAAAAAATATGTATGCATTATGCTACGAGTAACCGAGCCTAAAAAAATGTGTACACGTTATAATGCGTACACGTTATATAATGCGTACATATTTTATAACACGTACAAGTCATTTATTTAAAAAATTAAATACCTTTTAGAAATGCGTATGCATTTTTTAAAAGTATTTTTTTTAAAATAATCACGCAAATAAAGAACACATGCATTTTGTAACGCGTACATGTTTTAAAAAATTTGAATCCCCAACCCACATGCTACCTTTTTTTCTAGGTTGCTCAGAAAATTCTTGGTAACCCAACCCTTAGCCTTTGACCTGCAACTAATAAACAAAGGCAGGTTCAAGAGAAATGTCAAACTTTGGCAATATTGCTAATGGACTTTTTTTTGAATCAATCTATAAAATTAAAACCAATTAGAGAACATGATGTCTAGTTTCCAAATATTTTTTTTTTTAAATATTGGATCATATTTGTTATTGTTTTAAAACCCATTAGAGAACATGATGTCTAGTTTCCATAAACTTGAAATATCAAACTTATTTTATTTTTTAATATCTTTTTTTGGTTAATTTTCTTGTAAAAAAATTATATGGCATCAATCTTCAGGAAATTCTCTACACAATGAAAAAAAAGAATAATTATTTTTTAGCTTAGGTCCAATTATGTTGTCCTTACATGTTGATTTTTAAAAACAAAAATTAAAACGAATAAAAATTCAATTAAAAAAATATATTAAAAAAAATTACAAAAAATTATCCTCATAAATCTTCATGTTGTTACCTATCTTTCCCCAAAATTAATTAGCAAAATACTTTTATTTGGGTCAAAAAGTGGTGTCTGTACATGTGCATGGTATGGTAAAAAAAATGACTTTTAAAAAGTTGGTTTTATACATCCCTATCAAAATTCAATTTCTATCATTTGGGTATTTGAATAAATTGCATATTTGGAAACTAGATTCAAAATTCTAAATTTCATATACTGAAATTTTTTAAGATTCATTGTGTGAGTGCCTCAAATTTCTAGTCCAAGTGTGACAAATTCTGAAAAACAACAAAAACACTTCCACTTTTTGAGCTTTTTGTGGACCCAACTTCTTACATCAGCCTTGGAAAGTGTTATATTAATTAGTGTGTTGTGATTGGATATAATATCTAAATTTAAACAAAGGAATTTCAAATCTTGTTAGACAAATCAAATCCGTCAATCTTGTCATGCCAATCTAAAATCAACAATCTACATTCAAACTCTTAGAATAGGTAGTTATAGTCACTTTGTCATAATTGAGGGTAAATTAAGGCCTCATCTTTATCATCTAAACCAATACTTTTATTTTCATCCAAAAAAATTCAAGCGAATTGTGCTCTATTTTGATAGTTTTAACAAAACTATGGTTTTCTTAGAAAATCAAATAAGTGGCTACTGTGTGGATATTTTTTAAAAAATATTATGCACTCTCTATATTTGATCTCATATAGGCTGGCATTTTTTGAAATTGTTTGAAGTAAAGGTTGAATTAAAAATAATTTTAAAATGCTAATTGTGAAGAAAACTCTAACCTTTTCTTTTAAGTAAAAATGAAGCATTCAAATAGTCAACCCTCTATCTTAAAGCAATATTTTGATGAGGAATTTCTTATGAAATTCCTTATATAATAAAAAAGACTTGTGAATGTGTGTGGCCTAGGTTAATAATGGATAGACTTCCTAACAATATCTGAGGATGTCGAGATGTAAATATACTAATCGTTGGTTGGTCATTATTTGAATATTGGTATAGAAAGAGGAAAGCATATTTTCCTTTTGCTAATGCATGATATTTAGATTTGGAAAATCTCATAGTGCCAATTTTGTTTTTTACTGCTGATTTTATAATATCTATATCAAAGATATATGATACACAAACTAGGAAGGTGTTGGTAGGAAATAGTGTAGAGATGATTAGCTTTTAAAATGATTTCATTTGCAATGTGTTTGTTCTAAATCTAGCTTCCAGAAAAGTGATTAAATTTGACACACTTCAAGGAAAATTATGAAATGCATAAGGTTGAAAATAGAAAAATATTTATCTCCAAAAATGAGTGAAGGTATTAGACAAAAGGTCTATCAAAATTACACAAAATAATGAGCCTTTTAGTCTTAAGATATTTGAGGATTATTTCATCAAGAATTATCAAAAAGTTTGTCAAGTGATGGGTGAGGATACAATTTTGAGATTCTTATTCACCTCATGTTTATGGAAATAGATATCCAAGACCCCATGATGACCCATGAATTTTATTATGCCACATTTATTGTAGAGAAAATGCAAAAACAAATGGTGGCTATCAAGGCCAATGAGAATTTTTTTGAATTCAAGTTACATTATTTATTGTTCCACATATATATGCATACAAGAAGGGGACAATGACATAAAATTTTACAATTCAGATAAGTTGATAATAATAATGTCTCTCTCCAGTCCAAAATTGGACCTATATCTGGGATAGGCATTGTGAGAATTCAAGATATATGGTTTTAAAGACTAGTTTTTTAAAAGACTATTGAATTTCTTTGGAGAAGGCCAAGTTAGGATACCAAAAGAGATATTGGTTTTCTTCAAGCCTATAGAGAGTACTCCTGATTTGGGAATTTTACATAATTGGGGTGATTGGTTACTACATAACAACACTTATTATTTTAGGGTATATGGGTTTATGGTTAGCCCTTACATTTTTCTAGAATTTATTCCAAAAATAATATCATATCTTGAGGTTACTTGGACATTAATTGATTTATACGAAGTTAACTTAAGAGAACAAAAGAATGGGTATTTCTTTCAAAATTCTCTTAAGTTTTCTGATTTTTTTGCAACCAATAAGGATGGATTAGATCATATCTACCCAATATTATAGTCTTATAGAATGGTCCTTCAGAGTGCAAGGATCTTTGATAATGAGGGTTTTATTCATCAAATTAGAACAATCATAAGAAGACCAGCATTTGTGCATAATGTTTTATACGAGGAAGATATTCTAAGGCTTTACCTTACAATTGTAGAGGCAATTGAGAAAGGAAAAAAGTGGGTATGTATCATGAGGGGATATGAGTAGATAATGAAGATGAAACCAAACTACCTAAGTGATTTTGTAGATGAGAAATTTCTGATGTTGAGGATTCAAAAGATAGGTATGTAAGATCTATACTAATATTATATTGAAACCTTGTGTCAAAGAAAAAAGTAAATTTGAGGCTCAAGATAAATCTCAACTTGTTTCTATCCCTGAGGATCAACATGCAAAGAGATAGGTCATTGACCTAGAGGGTGGTGCAAAGAAAATAGAGCTTGAAGATATTGAAAGAAATATTATAGAGCAAGAAGTTATGCAATAAGATCTTCACCTTCAATAATTTTGATGTCTCGCATGCCTAATATTAGAATGGATGTAAATATAAAGTACTCTAGTGATGAGACAAGTGATATTACAGCCTTCAAGGCCTATCAAAAATTCATGACAGATGATGATTCTGTCAAGATCCAAGAGTTTAAATACTTTTCATGAGAATAATAGGTGTAATCCCTCTAAATGGGATGAAATTTTTGAGAAAATGATGCATGAAGTGGACATTGATATGGGGAAAATGACTCTTTAGGAACTTGAAAGTGAATAATATTAGTTTGTAACAACTTCTTGATTGGGATATCACCATTACAGTTGCTCTAGACATAATAAGTAGGTAGGATCAAGAAGTATTTTCTACTAAGGAGAAATTAAAGCAATATGTTTTATGTATTCTTTTTAGGATTAGGGTTTAGCTCTATATTTGAGACCTTAGAAATATGGGCTATGCTCCAAACATAAATAAGCCAAAAGTGGTCAAGAGAATCCAAAAAAGGAAAGAGGATTAGATAATCAAGATATTTGCAAATACTCTTGCACCCCAATCCATGGTACTCTCATTTAATACAACCTTATTAAGTGAAGCCATAACCAAGAATTCGCAAGATAATTTTGATAAGTTGCAAGACAAATATATGAAGGTATCCATAGAATTAAATTAGTTGAGGTCTCTATAATTGGCATCTACAAGTGCACTAGCTCTAATAGTTTCTATTCTACCAAATTTAATAGAACCTTTTCCATCATATAGTGAATATTTTCTTATAGAGATAAAGGGATTGAAAGAGTATATGAAGCGAGTCAAAAAATATAAGATTCAAATAATTTGAAAACTAGTGAAATATCTAATTGATTATAAGATATCCAAGATAATTAGAAAAGTTTTTGATATATGGAAGGCATATTCAAATTTTAAATCAACTTCTTCCAAGCATGAAGAAGATAATGAAAATATTAAGGAAATAATAGATAGTTGGATGCCCAAGGCTGTAGCAACAAGGTAAATTTTCAAATTTTCCATATTTTACCTTAAGCCTCTTACATAAATAAAGGAAAAAACTGATATGATATTGATACTAGAAGGAATTGTGGCCTACATGTTGAAACTTGATACTTAGCAGACCAAACATAAAATGGGATCATTTGAACTAGTTAAAAGGAGGTTCATGCCAAATATCTTGGATTATTAGGGTCAAGTCTAAACCCTAGATTAGTGGAAGGATGAATTTGTTGCAACTGACACTACTATTTCATTTTATATGTGTGTTAATGGAGAATTCAATATGAACCTGCTAAACACAACATTCAAAGAATTTTTTCCCTAGGGGTAAGTTTTACAATTTCAACAAGGAAACTAGACAAATTTTGGATACAAAATATGTGGCTCATGGTAATATATCAAAATTAATCTTCTTTTAGTATCCCCCAGAGAAGATATGTGTATCTTGGAAAGAAAATATAATGATAAGGAATATTTCCATTTCAATTTGTCATCAATCCATAACTGTTAAAATACAAATCAACAAATAATTTAATTTTTTTGTAGTTTTGAGGTAATTCAAGCATTGACATTCATTATCTCCATCAGCAACATGTGAACCATTACTACTATTTTTTAAATGTAAATCTTATATGTAATGGTCACAAGTCCCCAAGTGACTTTTGTTTAATGAAAAGTCTAAAATGTAACTAAATTTTTTTATTAGATTTTTAGTTCAACATGTTTTTCTCTTTCTATATGTGAGACTTGTAATATTTCAAAAATGGATTTTTGATTTCCCAATTCTTGAGATATACTATTGAGAAGTAAACATTCTTGAGTTATAGGAATAATTTTTCATGTAAGTGAAAATATTTGTAAGACATATTTTGAATTTAGATTGAATAATATGAAAAGCACTTTTAGTGTGTGTTCTCTACAATTGTCTCATTGAGTGTATGTATTTTCCTTTCTAATAATGAAATCAAGGGTTTCTGAGTTTATTTATACATATTTATTGTATTATATCTATTTTTTACTTCTATCCAAGTAATAGATTAAACATGCTTCAAATAAGATAAGGAGGGTAATGTAATGCATTAGGGATTGATAAGAAGAATTGTGAAGAATATCCTTTTTTGGATGTGTCATTGAAAGATAGGGATACTTTCAAATCCTCTAAGTTTGATATTTGGATGTTTGAAGGAGGTAATTTGATGGGATAATTTGACTATGTACCCAAATATTAGGCACCAATCAGGGATATATTTTATCTAAAGTTCAAAATAATAAACCTCAAAATTATAAAATTATTGCAATACTTATTTTATTTATTCTTTTTATGTCCTCAATATGTTGTGTTGAAGACATACTAAGGATCTAGCAAAATATATTGAAATGTGTGAGAATGTTTCCACTTAATTCATAAGCATTTCAATAAGGGATACCCCCTTGGTCTAGCAAAGCTTAAAGTGTATAGGAGAACCATTTTAGTATCATGTTCATTCGCACAGATCTAAGAGTCTTGATAATTAATGATAGCTACTTTATAAAGATAATTAGAGAATTAGTTTGAAACACCAACACATTCCATACTTATATAAATTACCCAAAAGGACATGATTTCCTTAGCTCACCTCCTCTTTTACTCAAATTAAAAGCAATACCATTTTATTTCCTTGCACATCCATTTACTATCTTCAACTAGGGACTACATTCAACTATACCCAACTCTATTCCACACCGTTCAAACATCAATTAATATTTGTAATTTCCTTTATCTCTTTATGATGTGCCTTAATAAAGAAATACATTATTACCATATATAATGCCCTCATTCCATGCCTATAGGGTGGAAACTTAGTTTATGGGCACATCATTTTTAGAGAAACTATATTTACAATTGAAAAACATTTGATTTTAGCCATTAGTCCTATTTTTTCCTATATCTCCCTTTCATTTGATCAAAAAATTTATTTTTGATATTTTTTAACTTTTATTATAGTCATTAATTTTCAATGGGTATATTATTTGTTAATTAATGATAATGATTTTTATGCTATATTTGTTATTTTTAATGTTAAATATTTCATACTACTAATAGACAATGCTATAATTTAGGTTAACCATCATGATGATAGATGTGTAGTAATAGACAAGGGTTAACATCAAAGGTAATAAATGCAATTGTTTAAATTCTAGGTATGCCTATATTAGAAAGACTTGGAGGCTCAATCTATTAGAAAAAAAAACCATAATAATCACAATCATGTAAATGGTACTTATGTTTGGCCAAAACTATATTTAATACATATCATGCACTCAATGTTGAATAGGACAACTGAGAGGGGTAGTGAATCGGCTGTCACCAAATTAAATTTCTTAATCATTTACCAGAACTAAATCCAAATACTGAATAGATAATTTATCAATAAATATAAAAATTGAAAGTCATCACATAAAAACTGTAACAGTAGATTTACATAGAAAACCCAATGAGGGAAAAACCACGATGATCATTAGCTCACACTATAGAGAATATCAAAACTGATTACAAAAGGATCACTACTTGAAATAAGGCTCACTGCCTAAAATGAGGTCTCACTGTCCACAGGGCTACAACCTGGATGGCTCACTACCACAAAGATACAAAGAAGATGGCTCACTTCCAGAATAAAAAAGTTATGGCTTACCACCAAAAGTGAATTGATGAATTACACCTTTCTTGTGCTGAATTCAATTCTACATGAAGCTTTGTAAAGGTAGTACTATAAATCAGTATCGCCCAATAGTTCTACTCTAATCACACACTTACTGTCTTCACCTACTTCACTTATTCTGATCTATTGTATTTTCACCCTTTTTTGTCTCTATATCCTTCTTGCATAACCTCACATCTCTATATGTTTTGAAGAGATGCATATGCATATATATGTATCTTACTCATTAATTAGGTCAAACAAACATCCATAAATTATTACACACAATAAGTCAACCAAGATCTTCATATATCCAAATCATAGTTTATCACATGGTAGGAATCGAACCTAAAGACCAACACATCGAACCACATAGAATGGTCATCTTCAATGGGAAATAACTTCCGATAAATGAGTCATATATGCAATATTGTGTTGACATCAATGACAACATCTTGAAATTAATGATAGCCATTTGATACAATCTTCAATCTTCAACAATATCCCCCTTTGTCATTGATGGCAATACAATATGTGAAAAGACAACAACAACAACCTTTGTAAATATTTTGATGAGATGAAATGATTTTTAATTTTCACGTGCTTCCTTTCTCCCCCTTTGACATCAATGAACAAACCTTTTAAGCATACTGTAGCTGAATGTTTTGACAACTCCACCTATCAAAACTATTCTTCAAAAAAAAAAGAATCTCCGACTCTCTATCTATTTATCTCTCTACCTCTCCCTTTACTTCAAAAATTCTACAAAAAGGTTATAAAAAATTATTCTTTTACCTCAATCCTTCTAAAATATTTCCTTGTATTTTTCTTTCACTTCTAGAAGACATGTCTTCTAGGAGTCCACTACCAACTTGATGAGTAGACAAATATTGTTGTTCTTTTCTATCAAATCAACTGTTTCTAGAAGAGTATCTAAAATAGCAATATCCTATGTGTTGTTCTCAGCATCCACTGAGAGACTGGAAAGTTGTTCCAAGCTTAACTCAACTATCTCTTTGACTTTCCAAAAGGTCTTCACAATACTATCCCTCTTTATGATAATCACTGCAAGATCATATTGAATGGAATTGATCCTTTCCTTTTGCATTCCATGCTTGTTATTAAGTGTTACAAGTATGAATGAGTATGGTGGTATTGTCATTAATGTTTTCATTGATGTCAACATAGTACAAGTTGTTGCAGTGAAAGGAATCAAGTGATTATAGGTAGTGCACGTATAGTTGAGATATTGTAGAGATGTTGTGAGTACATTAAGCTATCTTTATGCTGTTGCAAATGTGTTGATATGATGAGTTACCAAGTACTTCTTAGAAAATTAATAAATAGTGAAGTCAAAATTGTGTGTTTGTTTGGAATGTGCTTCGGTAATGTGCTTTGCATTTCTTTTATGTTGATCACACGCTTGTGTAGATATTTATTGTTTTTTAAGGGCATCCTTTGGTGGCATATCCTAGATTTTAACTTCTGGTTTGATGAAGAGTGAAATTTGTGTTCACCTATTTGTGAACTGATCTAGTAGAGCTTTTTTGTCTATGGATTGGAAGAAATGTTTCTACTCCGTATCCCTTTGCTGGTTTATTTCAGATCTTGCAGATCTGGAGGAAGGATTTTAATTGATTTATTTGTGTTCTAGAAAAAATATTCATGGCTCGGTGCTCCAGAAGACTAGTTCTAGAGTAACTATGTGTGTCTATGTAGTCCGGTTGGACTGATGGAAGTGTTCCTTGTATGAATTTTTTTGCAGTTGTTAGAGATGATTTTGATGGATTCTAAGAGGTGTTCCATTGTATGGTGAAGTGTGTTATGTGGTCCAAATGTTATCTTCTTGTTGTGAATGCGCGTACTTCAATGTTCATTGGTGTTTTTATTAGGTTTGGCTGACCTAGTGTTTACAAGTTATACAAAGTATAAGTATCAATTAAGGAAGCATTTGATTGATCCAAGATGGTTTTTTTGGTCCAAGTTAAGTATTAATTTGGTCCACTCTCATCCTTATCCACTACAGGAATGTTGAGTCACCAACTTAATTTGAATTTGTAAAATAAAGAGTGTGTAGCTGACCTTGGAGAAAGTTTCTAAGATCGAAGATGGTATGAATACAAGGCAAGATGTTAAGGTTTGTAAGACACAAGTGTGAGAAGTGATGTAGATGCGAAATATTGTATTAAAGTGATATGAGGCAACAAGAACTTCAATGTGTTAGACTCCTAAGGGTGGTCAGCTAATGGTGTCTTCAATTCTTTGATCAAGGCTATGAATGTGTGTGAGTTGTAGTGGTGAATATTTTATTGCATTGAGATAATGTTCTCTATGTAACAATATTATTTCTATGTTTATGTATCTGTAGGCATTGAGCCTCCCATCTGGATAGTGAGTCCTATCTAGATAGTGAGTCTTATCTAGATAGTGAGTCCTATCTTGGTTAGTGAGCCCTTTGGTAGTGAGCCTTTGTAATTAGTTTTGTAGTTACTCTTATATTGTGAGTCAACCCTCACCTTGGTTTTTCCCTCATTGGGTTTTCCACGTAAATCTAGTGTTTCTTGTTTTTTGTTTTCTATTATCTGAACTTCATGCTTATACTTAATAATAGATTAAAGTGAATGTGGAATTGATTAGGATCAAAAGTGAATGTGATTAGATACAACTGATTTACCCCCCTCTTAGTTGTCTTGTGCAATTCAAAAACTGGTATAAGAGCTTTGGTTCCTTGCAGAAGACCCTAATCACTTGAGGTATATCCAATGGCACACAAATTGACAATACTTTTGTTTGAGGGATCTGACTATAGTGTCTAGAAAGTGTAGATGAGAGGTTACCTGATCTCCCTTGGTTACAAGACTTGAAAAGTTGTTGAGACAAAATATGTTGATCTAGCTAGTGGTCCTTCTTCTGTAGATGAGATTTCTACCTATGAATAAAATAAAAGAGAAAAGTATGCAATCTGTAGTGCTTTATCTAATACTGAGCTAAAAAAAGTCATTCCATTAGGCACTACTTATGAAGTCAGGGAAAATTTGAAAGATATCTATGAAGGAAATGATAGAGTCAAATTATCAAAGAAGTTAACAACTAAGCACAAATATGATAACTTGAAAATGGAAGAAGGTGAGGAAGTTGCAAGCTACTTTTAGAGGGCTGATATTATAGTAAACAAAGTCAAAAATCAAGGTGGTACTTTGAGAGATGAAGATGTAATGGAGAAGATTCTGATGACCCTACCAAAGAGTTACAGTGACAAGGTCGCATCCATTGAGGAAGTGTATGATCCAAATAAATTTACTAGAGAAAAGCTATTTTGCACCTTGACTGCATTTGAAATGAAGAAGTTTGGAAAAGAAAAGGAGAAAAAAAAAAACTCCAAAGAAACAAATTCATAAGTTGATCCAGATAGTAGAGGAGTTGGAGGCAAATTTTATAAGGAAGCTAAAGAAAGGTACCAATACGTACAAAGGTATGTTACATTTTAAATTTTTCTATTGTGGAAATATTGGTCACTATGCTTCAAGATGTCCAAATAGAGCCATACACAAGAAGGGTAAAGACAATAAAGACAAAAAATTCAAGAAATTATACATTATGTTAGAGAAGATGCTGGAATTTTTGATGATGAATCTAATATTGAGGGTGATAAAGATGAATGCATGTTTCTAGCCTTAGAGAATAAATCAGTGTCTACTAACCATGAAAGATGTGCAAGGGAATTTCGTCTAGAAAATAGGAAGGAAGAGATGAAAAGCACTCTAGTTTCTTCCTTTCATGCTAGACAAAACAAATACTATTGGGTAATTGTTAGTGGCTGCTCAAACCACATGACTGGAGATAAAAGTAAGTTTACTAAACTTGTAAATTATGATAGAGGAATAGTCATGTTTGGAGATGATTCTGGTGAAAAGATTGTTGGAAAGAGAACAATTAGTTTTGATGGAACACATAATACTTGTGATGTCTATTAAGTTAAGGTCTTAAGGCCCATAATCTCTTCAGTGTTGGAAAAATGTGTTGCAAAGGGTATAATTTTGTGTTTCGAGATAGTAATTTTGAGATCAAAAAAGATTCTAGAGTTGTGGTAGCTACATGAAGAAGAACATATGGAAAAATTTGTCAGCTTAAGGGTGTTGATGGTCATTGTTTTGTGTCTCAAGTTAATGAAATTTGGCTATGGAACCGGAGGATGGGACATGTAAACTTTGAAAAACTAATCAGGATTAGTTCAAGAGAAGTTGTTAGGGATTTGCGAAAAATCACAAAGCCTACCTATGTTATTTGCAGAAGTTTCCAGATGGGAAAACAAACAAGTTGCAGCTTTAAAGGAAAAGAAAAATCAACTACTAAAATGTTGGAATTGACTCATACAGACCTCTATGGTCCTACAAGGACAAGAATTTCTTAATGGTGATAATTATTTTATTCTTTTCATTGATGATTACTCTAGAATGGCATGGGCTATTTTTCTTGGGGAGAAAGATCAAGCTCTAGATAGATTCAAAGTATTCAAGGCTATGGTAGAGAATGAAGTGAATATAAAAATAAAATGTTTAAGGTCTAATAGAGGTGGAGAATTCACCTCCAATGAGTTCAATATTTTTTTTGAAGAGCATGGTATAGAGAGGCATCTCTCTACTCCTAGACCTCCTTAGCAGAATGGAGTTGTTGAGAGGAAGAACCAAATAGTTCAAGAGGAATCAAGGACTATGATGAGTGAGGAAAATGTTCCTGAGTTATACTAGAGAGAAGAAATTCACACTACTATCTATATTCTTAACAAAGTTCAGATCAAAGGGAATAACATAAAGACTCCTTATGAGCTATGGTATGGTAAAATTCCTAGTGTTAAGTACTTTAAGGTGTTTGGAAGCAAATGCTATATTAAAAGAGATGATGATAATCTAGGAATGTTTGATGCAAGATGTGATGAAGGTATTTTTCTTGGATATGCATCCAAAAGTAAAGCATATAGAAGCTTCAATAAAAGACTAAGAAAGATTGTTGAAAGTGAAAATGTGAAAGTTGATGAAAATATGCACAGTCTAGCTGAAATAAGTGAAATTGAACTAGATGAACCTATTTACAGACAAGAGCAAGAGAAGGATAAGGAATAAGAAGAATATATTGAAGAAGACGAGACTTTAGAACCTATTCCTAAGACCACAAAATATGTACAAAAAAATCATCTAGAAGAACAGATAATTAGAGACAAAGGAAAAGGTGTAACAACAAGAAGCAAAGTGGTAGCACCTGAGGTAAATTTATGTCTACTTTCCAAGATAGAACCTAAAATAGTGTGTGAAGCATGCAATTATGAAAATTAGGTTAGAGCCATGAAAGAGTAATTACATCAGATAGAGAAAAATTAGACATGGGAATTGGTTCCTAGACCAGTAAACAAGAATGTAATTGGTACAAAATGGGTATTCAAGAATAATTTGAATGAATATGGTGAAGTAGTAAGAAACAAAGCAAGGCTTGTGTGCAAAGGTTACTCATAGGTTGAAGGAATAGACTTTGAGGAGACATTTTCTCTGATGGCAAGAATGGAGGCCACTCAGATGATTTTGGCATTTTCTGCTCACAAAGATTTCAAGGTATACTAGATGGATGTTAATTCTACATTCCTGAATGAAGAATTGGAAGAAGAGGTCTACATTGAACAATCGAAGGGATTTCGGCTATCAGATCAACTGAATATGGTTTGTAAGTTGAAAAAGGCACTATATCGAGTCAAACAGGCTCCCAAAGCATGGTATGCAAGGTTGGACAAGTATTTGACTCAACAAAGGCTCTGTAGATAGTAATCTTTATTTTAGGATACAAGGAAACAAAATCTTGATAGTAGTAGTGTATGTTGATGATATTATCATTGGAGGTAATGCGGGTATGCGCAAGAAATTTACAGATGAGATGAAAAAAGAGTTTGAAATGTCCATGATTGTGTTGGATGTTTTGGTTATGTTGCTGATATGTGGTTGTCATTGATATCAACACTATTAGAATTAATGATTTTGAAGGTTGTATATGTCGAGGATATTAAGAAAATTATAATAAATAGATTGTAGGTAGCCACTAAAACTGAGAAGTTCAGAGTGATGGTAATTTATATACATTCATGGTTAGAATGTATGCATTAAAGGGTTTATTGTTGAGCCTATCTAGTATATTTTCTAAAATTTTCAGAGGTGCGCATCAAGAATTGAGGAAGTTATGAAGTTTTGTATTCCTACAATTATTCAGTCACTATAGCAGGTGTTTCTAGAAGATGAGATTTCAATTCTGGTGAAGTGAGTTGTTGCGTACATTCCTGAGGTGTTCAATGATATTTCTAGATCATTCTCTATTAGTGTGGTACGTTTGTGTTGATCGATGTGTTCGTGATTGAATATTTTTTCTTGTGTGTTTAAGGTTTTCATGTTCTTGGCCAATATGATGGAGGTAGCGTGTTGCAGATCCTTATGGATTAATCTTGTATTGTTTGGCATGTTCGAGGATGTTGATTTAGGTCCTCACTATGTTGTGACCAACTTAGGTTGGTGCATATTAAGATTTATTCATGTATTGAGGTCGCCAGCTGTAATTTATTCTTTATTTGTGGCCAACAAAGTTGTTGGTGTAAATCCGTATAGTGGATATATATGAGTGATTGTTTCCTCATTTTAAATTATGCTCGGTGAATGTATGTGAATTATATGTAAGATATGTGTGAATAAAGATTAGATTATTTGAGTGTAGAGCAGAGTGTGAAGAAGATTGATAAAAGAGTGAAGAAGTGTATTTGTGCCTAACTAGAACTGTAATCAAGCTTTTGTAGAGGCTAATTTATCAGTTCAACCTCATCAAATGGATTTAATCTGATTGTTTTATGTAAGGAAGTGAGCCTTCCCTTTGAGTAGTGAGCTCCAGGAAATGTGCCTGAATGCATGTGCATTCCATATTCATTTCTTTCATTATACTTCTAATAGGGTATAATCTTGTGGACTAATATCCATTGTGGTTTTTCCTGTAATAGGGTTTCCACGTATAAAATCTTGGTGTTCATGTGTCTTTGATGTGTTGTTGATTTATGTTTGCACTGTTAATTATTAGATCTATGATTAAAAACTGTTAATTATTAGATCTATGATTAAAAGTTGTTTAAGGTTGAATAAGGTTAATTTTGTAACAAATGATTCACCCCCTCCTCTAAGTTGTCTATCCTTGTTTTTTTCCAAAAATTGGTATCAGAGCTAGTTCCTCTAAAGAATTCTAATAACTTGAGGTGATCTGATATGGCATTATACAAGAAGGATAGTCCTAGATTCAATGGTACAAACTACTCTCTATGGAAATTCAGAATGGAGTGTCATTTGAAGTACACTGGTGAGACTTTCTAGAAGATTACAAAGAATGCATATACAATTCCTTAGAATGGTCCCTTTACTGTAGATGAGATCAAAGAAGCAAAAACTAATACTAGAGCCATAGAAGTGTTGATGAGTGCTTTGACAGATTCAAAGATGAAAAATGTAATAGGTTTGAAGACTGCACATGAGATCTTGATAAAATTGGAAACATTGTATGAAGGAGATGCACTAGTGAAAGTTGCTAAGCTGTAAAGTTTGAAAGGCAAGTGGGAGAACACGAAGATGAGTGAAGATGAAAACATCTTTTATTTCTCACAAAAGGTAAATGAATTAGTGATGGGCATTAGATTTTCTAGTGGAACCTTGGAAGATGATGAGATTGTGGCTAAAATACTTAGATCTGTGCCTACTTCTTACAAAACAAAAGCCAAGGCTATTGAAGAGCTCGGGACAGTAACAAACGTGACAAGAGACATGCTGATTGGAAAAAATTCTACCTTTGAGTTGAGTGAATTTGGTGAATCTTCTCCTAAGACAAAGTGTGCATTTAAAGCTACTATATATCTAGAAAAAGCCAATTGAGATATGATCTAGAATAGAGTTCCAGGAAGACATTCAAGTATGAAGAAGAGATGAAACTGATTGAAGATGAAGAAAGAGAGCTAGAAGAACTAGAAGCACTAATTGTGAAAAGAGAAGTGAGAGGACAAGGTAAGTACAAAGGAAAAATTCCTATTAAATTTTTCTCTTGCAGTAAGATAGGTCATTTGCATCAATATGTCCTAAAAGAGTCTCTAAGTATAAATCTAATAAAACTATATTTCAAAAGAAATGTTATTATGCTAAAGGAGTTACTAATGATGAATCTGATAAAGAAACTGGAAATGAAGATGAATTGGTATTCATTTCTATCAAGGAAAATGGTTTGTTGTCCACTGAATCAGATAGTAATAAGAATATTGAGAAAGCTCTTGCAGCCAGAATTGATGAGAAGGATGAGTGGGTGATCAACAACGAATGCTCACATCATATGACTGGTGATAAAAGCAAGTTTCTAAGCTTGGAAAATTATACCGGTGGTGTTGTAAGATTTGGAGATAAAAATGCTGGTGTGATTTGTGGCAGAGGCACTATTTCTCTTGGTGGAAAATGCAATACTGATGATGTTCTTTATGTTGAAGAATTGAAGCATAATCTGTTGAGTGTTGGATAGATGGTTGACAAAGGTTATAATCTTCAATTCAAAGATGGTAAGTGTGGGATATTGGGAAGCTCAGGAAATGTGATTGCTTTAGGTACAAAGACAAGAGGTAATATTTTTCATTTGAATGTTTCTAGTGAAATTTGTTTGATTTCTCAAGTTGATGTAAGTTGGTTATGGCATAAAAGGTTGTGTCATGTGAATTTTGATAATATTGTCAAAATAAGCTCCACACAAGCAGTCAGAGATCTACCTAGGGTAGTGAGGCCTACCGACACTATATGCAAGGAATGTTAGATGGGAAAGTAGACAAGACTTTCATTTTAGAGAAAACACATCATTCCAATGGAGACTGGATTTGGTACATACTGATCTATGTGGTCCATCAAGAATCAAAAGTCTACAAGGAGAAAGGTACTTTATGTTTCTTATTGATGATTATTCGAGAATGGATTGGGTTGCCTTATTAAGAGAAAAAAATGAGGCATTAGAGAAATTCAAAAGCTTCAAAGACTTGGCAGAAATTGAGACAATTTTTAAGATCATATAGAGGTGGTGAATTCACTTCCTAGGATTTCAATTCATTCTGTGAAGAGCATGGAATAAAAAGATAGCTATCCACTCCTCTAACCCCACAACAGAATGAAGTGGTTGAGAGAAAGAAAGAAATAATTTTAGATGTTGCCAGAACTATGATGGTGGAAGGTAATGTTCCTCATTTCTATTGGAGATAAGCTATAAGCACTGTTGTGTATACTATCAACTAGGTGAATGTCAACAGTAATTCAGGTAAGACTCATTTTGAGCTATGGCTTGGTTATAAACCTACTATTAAGTATTTAAAAATATTTGGAAGCGGATGTTATATTAAAAGAGATGAAGATATAGGAAATTTTGAAGCTAGAAGTGATGAAGGAATCTTTCTGGGTTACTCTACTAAGAGAAAATCCTACCAGTGTTACAATAAAAGATTGAAGAAAATGGTTCAGAGTGCAAATGTCAGATTTGATGATGATATTGAAAGATCATCTAGGTATTGTGGATATGAATCATATGACCAAAAAGATAGCACTGATAATGGAACGAATGCACAGACAAAAAATCAAACTCAAAGTGTTCTGGTGAATCAAGAAAATAATGCAGAAGAAGATAGTGGAAACACAGAAGAAAGAACAGAACCCGAAACTCCAAAGTATGTAAAGCAAAGTCATTTTGAAAGTTGGATCATAGGAGACAAGAACAAAGGTGTACAAACTAGAAGAATAATTGCAGAAGAATATTTTATGATATCCAAGACTAAGCCTAGAAATTTCAATGAAGCATGTAAAGATGAATATTTGATGGAAGCAATGAAGGAAGAATTGATGCAGATAGAGAAAAATGATAAATGGATTCTTGTTCCTAGAACTCAAGACAAAAATGTGATTGGAACCAAATGGGTCTTTCAGAATAAGCTGAATGAACAAGGTGAAGTGATCAAGAATAAAGCAAGACTAGTATGTAAGGGATATTCATAGATGTAAGGTATTGATTTTAAAGAAACTTTTTCCCATGTTGCTAGAATTGAACCTGTAAGGTTATTTCTTGCTTATGCTACTTTCAAGAACTATAAAGTATATCAAATGGATGTGAAGTCAACATTTTTGAATGGTGATTTAGAAGAAGTTTATGTTGAGCAACCAGATGGATTTCAATTGACTGATGAAAAGGACATGGTGTTTCAGTTGAAGAAAGCACTATATGGACTCAAGCAAGGCCCTAGATCTTGGTATGCAAGACTAGATAAATACTTGTTGAAGCTTGGATTCAATAAAGGCATTGCTAACATCAATCTGTATATTAAGGTGGATAAGGATAAAGAATTGATCATTGAAGTCTTTGTTGATAATATTATTTTTAAAGGTGATGATAACTTATGTATGAAATTTTCTGATGAATTGAAAGTGAATTCAAAATGTCAATGATAGAAGAACTGAAATTATTTTTAGGATTGTAAATTACTCAACTAGATGATGGAATCTTTATTTCCTAGTCCAAATATGTGAGAGAGTTACTGAAAATGTTTGGCATGGAAGATTCAAAGCCAGTTGGTACACCCATGGTATCTAGATCCAAATTATCTTAGAATGTTGATTCTCCTAAGGCTAATCAAAAAATATATAGGTCAATGATTGGTGGATTTCTATATTTGACTCAAACAAGACCAATCATTATGAATGTTGCGTGCATGGTTGCTAGATATCAAGCTGATCTAAAGGAATCACATTTGACTGCAATAAAGAGAATTTTTAGATACCTGAAAGGAACAGTTGACTTTGGGTTATGGTATCCAAAGGATGATGATCTTACTCTTAATATCTTTATAGATGAAGATTGGATAGGAAATGTAAATGATAGGAAAAGCACAAGTGGTGGTGAGTTCTTCTTGGGAAAGAAGTTGGTGTCTTGGCTAAGTAAAGAGTATAATTCCATTTCTCTATCTACTGCTAAGGAAAAATATATTTTTGCTATAAGCAATTGTACTAAAGTGTTGTGGATGAAGCAGGTGATGAGAGACATCAAAATTGAGTATGATGAGCCAATTGCTATATTTTTTGACAATTCAAGTGCCATAAAAATTTCTAAGAATCTGGTGCTACACTCAAAGACAAAATATATTACTATCAAGTATCACTTTTTGAGAGACAAGATGAGTGATAAAGAGGTCTGATTGGAATATGTGCCTACAAAGGAACAAATTGCAGATATCTTTACTAAACTATTGCCTAAGGATAATTTTGAGTATCTCAGAGGCAAGTTAGGGGTAATTTCCCCTCCTAATCTAAACTAAGATGCAAGTCTTTGCATCAATCTGTGGACTTATAGTCAAATCTTGTTTTAGATTGATGTTGTGGTGGCTGCTACTTATGGGGAGTAGTTAGATGACTCAGATTATATGTGGATTAGAGCATGTGTACCTTTTCCATTGATGTCAAAGGGGGAGAAGAACAATGTGAAAAACTCTTGAAGAAAGGGGGATGAGAATGAACAAAAGGGGATAAGTGTACTATGTGAATAGCTAGTTGTGTTGATGGTATTATTTTTCACATCATGTGTTGCCATCAATTCCAAAGGGGGAGATTGTTGGATGTTGCGGTTGTATGGCTGATATGTGGTTGTCATTCACGCCAACACTATTAGCATTAATTATTTTGAAGGTTTAATATGTCGATGATATTGAGAAAATTATAATAAATAGATTGCAAGAAGTTAGTGAAGCTGAGAAGGTTAGAGTGATGTAAATTTTTGTACATTGATGGTCAGAAGGCACACATTAAAAGCTTTTTTTCTAAGCCTATCTAGTATATTGTCTAAAATTTTCAAAGGTGCACATCAAGAATTGAGGAAGTTATGAAGTTTTGTATTCCTACAGTCATTCAGTCACTGTAGCAGGTGTTTTTGGAAGATGAGAATGCAATTCTGGTGAAGTGAGTTGTTGCGTACATTCTTGAGGTGTTCAGTGATGTTTCTAGATCATGCTCTATCAGTGTGGTACATCCGTGTTGATCAACATGTTCGTGATTTAATATTTTTTCTTGTGTGTTTAAGGTTTTCATGTTCTTGGCCGACATGATGGTGGTAGCATGTTGTGGATCCTTATGGATTAATCTTGTATTGTTTGGAATTTTCAAGGATGTTGATTTAGGTCCTCACTATGCTCTGACCAGCTTAGGTTGGTGCACATTAAGATTTGTTCATGTATTGAGGTTGATAGTTGTAATTTATTCTTTATTTGTGGTTGACAGAGTTGGTGTAAATCTGTATAGCGGATATATAAGAGTGATTGTTTCCTCATTTTAAAGTATGCTCGGTGAATGTATGTGAAGTATATGCAAGTTATTTGTGAATAAAGAATAGATTATTTGAGTGCAAAGTAGAGTGTGAAGAATATTCAGAAAAGAGTGAAGAAGTGTATATGTGCCTAATTGGAACTGTAATCAAGCTTTTGTAGAAGCTAATTTCTTAGTTCAATCTCATCAAATGGATTTAATCTAATTTGTTTATGTAAGGTAGTGAGCCTTCCCTCTGAGCAGTGACCTCTAGGCAGTGTGCTTGAATGCATGTGCATTCCCTATTCATTTCTTTCATTATACTTCTAACAAGGTATAATCTTGTGGACTAACATCCACTTTGGTTTTTCCCCTAACAGGGTTTCCACGTATAAAATATTAGTGTTCATTTGTCTCTGATGTGTTGTTTATTCCTACTTGCACTAATAATTATCATATCTATGATTAAAAGTTGTTTAAGGTTGAATATGCTTAATTTATGTAACAACTGATTCACCCCCCTTCTTAATTTTCTATCCTTTTTTTGTCAACAGATTGGTGAGTTGAATTTTTTCCTTGGACTTCAAGTGAATCAAACTTATAATGGTAGATTCATTTCACAATCAAAGTATGTTAAATAATTACTGAAGAAGTTTGGAATGGACAACTTCAAACCGGTTTGTACTCCTATGGTGACTGGATGCAAACTAAGTAAGGATGATGAATCTTCTAAAGTTGATCAAAGCAAGTATAGATCTATGATTGGTGGAGTACTATATCTTATTATTACTAGACCGGATATCATGCATGTAGTACGTTTGGTTGCCATATTTCAAGAAGAACCAAAAGAAACACATGTTATAGTTGTGAAAAGGATATTTAGATATTTAAAAGGGACTCTAAATTATGATTTGTGGTATCCTAAGGCTACTGATTTTACTTAAAATTCTTACAATAATGCAGATTAGGTTGGTTGTGTAGATGATCGAAAGAGTAAAAGTGGTGGTGCATTATTTCTTGGATGCAAGTTGGTTTCATGGTTAAGCAAGAAACAAGACTCAGTTTATTTATCCACTATAGAGGCTGATTATATTGCAGTAGCATCTTGTTGTACATAGGTACTATGGATGAATCAAACATTGAAGGATATAGGTGTAATGTGTGATGAGCCTATCCCTATCCTCTATGATAATACAAGTGTAATAAATATTTCAAAGAATATGGTAATTCAATCAAGGAAAAAACATATATCTATCATATATCATTTCTTAAGGGAGAAGGTATTGGAGATTGAATTTAGGCTTGAATATGTACCTACAAAGGATCAGATTGTAGATATATTTACTAAGGCTCTTCCTAAGGATACTTTTGATTATCTTAGGGAGAAGTTGAGGGTTATTGCCCCTCCTTCCTTGAACTAGGTGCACATAGAGGTGCATCAATCCAAACAATCTATAGATTCATCATTAGTCTAGACTGATGATTGTGGTCTACTCCTCAAGGGGAGTAGAGAGTTTCATTGTTGTTGTATGATATCTGTGTTGTCATGGGTGCACTCTTAAGGGGGAGTGATCAGAATTTCATGGCTAAAGAATCATTTAAAATATTTTATTTTCCATTGATGTCAAAGGGGGAGAGAGAATCATGTGAAAAAACCTATCTATATCAGAACAAGTTGAAAGCGAGAGAGAATATTGTAAGAAGAAGAGAGTGTAGCAATGTTGTGTAGGCTATCTAATCTGAAAAGAAAAGAGGGAAAGTTTGTATTTTTTCTTTTATGGTTTTTCACACCATGTGTTTCCATCAATGACAAATGGGGAGTTTGTTGCAAGTATGAATGAGTATGGTGGTGTTGTCATTGATGTCAACATAGTACAAGTTGTTGCAATGAAAGGAATCAAGTGATTGTAGGTGGTGCATGTATAATTTAGATATTGTAGAGATGTTGTGAGTACATGGAGCTATTTGTATGGTGTTTCTGATGTGCTAATATGATGAGTTACCAAGTGCTTTTGACAAAATTAATAAGTAGTGAAGTCAGAATTTTGTGTGTTCATAATGCTCTTTGATAATGTTCTTTACATTTCTTCTGTGTTGATTCCATGCTTGTGAAAATCTATAGTATTTTTTATGGGAATCCTTGGGTGATATATCCTAGATTTTAGCTTCTAGTTTGATGAAGAGTGAAATTTGTGCTCACTGATTTGTGAACTGATCTTGTAGATTTATTTGTTTGTGGACTGGGACAAATGTTTCTTCTTTGCAGTCCTCTGCTAATTTTTTTAGATCTTACATATTTGGAGGAAGGCTTGTAATGGAGTAATCTATGTTCTGGAAAAAAAATTCATGACTTGGTGCTCCAGAAGACTAGTTCCCGAGTTACTGTGTGTGTGTGTGTAGTCCAGTTGGATTGATGGAAAATGTTCCTTGTATGAAATTTGTTGTAGTTGTTGTGGATAATTTTGAATGATTCTAAGAGGTGTTCTAGTGTATGGTGAACTGTTTTATGTGGTCCACATGTTATATTATTGTTTCAAACATGCATACTTCAAATTTCATTGGTGTTTTTTCTGACCTGGTGTTTACACATTATACGAAGGATAAGTATCCATTAATGAAGTGTTTGATTGATCCAAGATTTTATTTTGGGTCTTGTTCAAGTATTAATTTGGTCCAATCTCATTCTTATCCATCGTGGGAGTATTGATTCACTGACCTAATTTGAATTTGTAAAATAAAGAGTGTGTAGTCGGCCTTGGAGAAAGTTTCAAAGATCGAAGATGGTATAAATACAATTCAAGATGTTAAGGTTTGTAAGACACAAGTATGAGAAGCGATGTAGATGTGAAATATTGTGTGAATGTGATTTGATCCATCGATAACTTCAATGTGTTAGACTCCTGAAGGCAGTGAGTTGATCTACAATTCTTTGATCAAGGCTGCAAATGTGTGAGTTGTAGTGGTGGATCTTCTATTGCATTGAGATAATGTTCTCTATGTAACATTCTTCTTTCTATTGTTTCTAATCTATAGACAATGAGCCTCCCATCCGGAGAGTGATTCCTATCTAGATAGTGAGTCCTATCTTGGGTAGTGATCCCTTTGGCAATGAGCCTTTGTAATCAGTTTTTGTAGTTACTCTTATTTGTGAGTTAACCCTCAACATGGTTTTTCCCTCATTGAGTTTTCCACATAAATCTAGTGTTTCTTGTTTTTGATTTCTATTATCTACACTTCATGCTTATACTTAATAGCAAATTAAAGTGAATTTGGAATTGATTAAGATCTGACGTGAATGTGATTAGATACAATTGATTCACCCCTACCCTCTCAGTTGTCTTGTGCAATTCAACATCAAGAACATCATCTATTTTTCCAATAGAGTTCAATTCATGCTCAATAGTATAAATTTTTGTTCTGTAGTTTCCAATAGTAGTAGGCCACCTGATACAATACATGTACACACTTTTTACACTTTGGATGAAGGTTTTTAGTTCATTTACGCTCTTAATCAACCTCTTATGTACATTCTGACATCTTTCTTCCATAACCAATTGAATTTCATCTTTTTCTCTTGTTTCACCAGGTGACTATTCCCTTAATCTATCTTCAATTTTCTCAATCAATACTTCTAGTAAAATACTTTTCAATTCACTTAGATCAATATCATTATGAATTATGTAAATGGCCAAAGTGTCTATAATCTCATCATGTTCATATGATAGTCGAGACAACCATATATCTCCAATATTTTTCAATCCACCAGGTTGCTCAAGAATATTTAACACCTTTTCTTTAGTAACATATTTTTCATCATCATCTATTCATACTAGATCAAATGAATTTACACTTTTTGGTTCCTTTCTTCTCCCTTTTCCTCTATCTTCAACTTCTTTATTTCTGGAGGGGAACATGAACTGATTCTTCTTGATTTCCTCTTTTTGGAGGAGAATCTTGCCTCAAACATCATAACCAGAATGGAAACCATCCCATAATTCCATGTATTTATTTTGATTTTAAAATATTCTTTGCAAACCTTTTCCTTTTTTTCTAGATAGTTCAAATATCAAAACAATTGCTTCCCAATGGGTGTAGTTGACTTCCACACAACATTTCCTTTCAATGGTGATGAGCTCAAAAAATACATCGTCAAGCATATAACCAAAGATCCAAAGTGAAAAGGATAATTTTCATTATTTTTTATTGTTATATTTTTCATTAATTGATTTCTCAACAACTCACACAAGTCAAAATCCTCCTTTTTCTTAACCATTTGATGCACAACATAAACAAAAATCATTGAGGTAGAACCTTCGCTATTCCTAAAATATATCTTATATGAGATTCCATATGCCACATACCTTATTACCGGGTTGATTATGGTGTGAATTATAACTTCCCTTTGATCTCTTGTTACCCTAGTTAGGGCTTCAACCTCTTTGTTCTTTACAAACTTATTCACTGGAACGGGTCCATTATTGCATATTCTTGTTACTATTACAATTGCTTCTTTCATTATTTGATAAGGTTTGTCAAAGATCATCTGATCACCTTGAATTCTATTTAAAATAGCCCAAAAAAATTCCACATTCACAAAGTATGGAAATTGACTCCAAATGTCTAAACCCTTGTGACCTAGATTCTTCACCATTTTCATTTGCTCAACTGAAACAGAAGTCTCAAGATTCCTAATCTTTTCATGATCAAATTCATCAATCTGTAACTTAATTTTTGTAATTCATTTCTACTTGGATTAAATATTACCATTTCCTTTGACTCCATTGCTTCAACCTTGTTCTCCATACTTTCGCTTGTTAAAAACCTAACTCCTTTACTTTTTAGCTCGTTCATTTCAAAAATTAGAATGACTACTCAATCTTCCTTATTTAACTTATCACTTTTAGGGTTTCATCATAAAGGATAATTTATTTCTTGTAACATCATCATCTATACTTTAGTTTGTCAGTTCCTCCTTTCACCAAAGCTATCAACCATATTCTGAAATACATTGTAAGCAAAAAGGGCTCCACAAATATTCCGAATTTCTTGTTTTCTACCAAAATTTTCTTCATTGCCTTCAGAATGAAAATTTTCATCACATATCCTTGTCATCGCATGAAACCTCTTATACTAGGGGTTTGATAGATTTTGTTGACTGCTCCCCTTAAGCCAATACTAGATTCAATTCATAGAAGGGGAATTTGCATCAGATGCAAATACAATATTATCTGATTTGTCCTTGTTCTTAGGTTCTTCTTTCTTTCTCCAAATCTTTATTGGATTTCTATCCTCACTTCTTCTAGATTTACCTTGCTTATAAACTTGTTCTTCTATTCCAGATTCAGTTTTTCCCAACTTTGTTCTTACAAATTTTTGAGAAATGTCCCAGTTTGTTGCAAGAGTGGCACACAACAAGTTTTTGATCAAGAGAGTTTGTATTAATCTTTGTCTTGTACTAGTTATCCTTGTGTCCAAAAATATTGCACATGTAACAGTAACCTTGGAAAGAATAAAATCTTCTATCGGTATTGAATTTGGTCATCATTATTTGACTTCTACATTTGGAGTATTTATGTCCAAACTTGTTGTACACATAACATTTTCCAACAAACAATCCAAAATTCTGACTTAATCTATTCTGACTCATCATAGTTCTACATTTTGTTGCTCTATGTCTGAATTTATTGCATGAGTAAAAAAATCCATTAAAATATTGGTAGCTTTGATCATTAGGTTGTCGGCTCGGTATCATTTCGATATTGATCCTTCTATTCTTGCCTTAATAAGTACTGCCTTTCCTTTGACTATTCATCTTATTGAAACTTGGATTAGTCTTTGAAATTTGTCCTTCTTCAAGTCCTAGACCACCTTTATCCTTTGCAAGCTTCTAAGATGAAATCAACTCATCAAGGAATCCCAAACTTATCTTTAATTTGTCTTCAAAACTTTTTTCCTTTTACAAATTAGATTTAGGAGTTACTACTTCTTGTTCAAGCTTGTCACATTTTTCTGTCTTTTGATTGATAACTTCTTTGCTTTGTTCAATTTCCAAATTTAGATTCTCTTCCACTCTTTTTCTTTCTTCAAGTTTCATCCTTAGATTTTCAACAGTCTCCTTTGCTTCTTTTAGTTCTTGATAAACTTCTTTATGCTTCAACTTAAATTTCTAAATATGATTTCTTAGTTTCTGAATACATTAACTAGCTTTCTTGACATTTTCTTTTAGATCTCCATTCTGGGTATGTGCAGGATCATGATGGACCAAAAAGTGGCGATATGTAAGCCATTTGATGGCCCATGTGGCTGACGACTTTTTTTTTACCCAAAATTGATGAAACAAAACCGGTTTTTAGAGGATATTCTTAGCTTCCACCAATATAAATTATGTATTACTTTGAATTTAATAAATTATTATTATTTATTTTCTATTAGAATCATGAATAAAGTCATGATTGATAAGTTGATTGAAAAACATTTATAACTTTCAAATAGTATCACATTTTTTGAATTTGAAACATGTGTCACATTCTATGCTTTGCATACTATAGGATTGAAAAAAAAAAAATTGAATTTCATGAATTTTTGACCAAGTTAGGGTGGTTAGACAAGCGAGATTTTATATTTTTTAAAAGTTGTAATAAAAAATTCATTATTAATTATTTACTTGGAAAAAAATTATAAAAAAATATGCATCACATTGGGACATGAGTCCTTTACTTATATCTAAAATATTATCATTTTATTGTGGTTAGGGTGGTCAGACATACACCTACTTCTTATTTTTACCCTGAAATTTAAATACTTTTGCATTGAAATTTCAAATTTTCACCAAATAGATTTTATTTTTTTAAATAAAGATCTAGTAGTTTAGAAACTACATTCAATTCTCTACAAATTATATTTTTACAATTTTTTGAAATAATATAGATAACTTATTCAAATTTTTACATCAAGTTGTCTAACTCTGATTTTCTGTCTTTTTATTGCCACTTAAGGGCTTGTTTTTTCCATGATGATCCTGCACATACCCTTTTCAAACTTTGAGGTCTCTATTCTCAATTCTTCATCTAAGTCAAATCCATTCATCATTTAGTTCAACTTGCCAAGATCTCCTTCAAGTTGTTAAACTTATTCCAAAGGACCTCACTTTGATAATAATTGTTGAATAGGACAACTAAAAGGAGGGGGGTGAATTAGTTGTCACCAAATGAAATGTCTTAACCATTTACTAGAACTAAATCCAAATACTGCATAGATGATTTATCAATAAATGCAAAAATTGAAAGTCATCACATAAACACTGTAATACTATATTTACATGGAAAAACCAATGAGGGAAAAAACATGGTGAGGATTATCTCACACTATAGAGAATATCAAAATCGATTAAAAAAGGCTCACTTCCTAAAATAAGGACTCACTGTTTGGACTCACTATCCACAGGGCTACAACTCGGATGGCTCACTGTCAGAATACAAAAGTTATGGCTTACTGCCAAAAGTGAACTGATGAATTACACCTTTCTTATGATAAATTCAATTCCATATGAAGCTCTATAAAGGTAGTATTGTATATCAGTAATCACTCAATATTTCTACTCTGATCACACACTTATTGTATTTGTTTGCTTCACTTATTCTAATATGCTATATTCACACCCTTTTCTATCTCTATATCCTTCTTGCATAACCTCACATCTCTATATGTTCCAGAGAGACACATATGCATATATATATATATATATATATGTATCTTACTCATTAATTAGGTCTGCCAAACATCCATAAAGTATTGCACATGCTAAGTCAGTTGAGATCTTCAAATATAAAAATCATAGTTTGTCATAGGATAGGAACCAGACCTAAAGACAAACACACTAGAGCACATATAATGGTCATCTTAAATGGGAAATAAATTTCGGTAAATGATTCATACATATAGTACTGTGTTGACATCAATGACAAACTGTTGATATTAATGACAAACATTTGATGCAATCTTCAATCTTCAACACTCAAATGGTTTTGAAATCAAATTGGAACCTATAAAATGGATAATTTCCTCACACAAATTCATCAAATATGAATTATTCTAGGTTCGTAATAAACAAATAAATAACTTAACAAGTGATGTAAACTAAATTTATTAGTGATAAATTTAACTATTTGCATAAATGTACACAAACATACACACATATTCCAAAATTAAAGTTTTCATAACCACCTTGAGGTACTATAATTTTTTTTTTTATTACACTTTTGATATCCATTTTATTGACCAATAAACCTATTTTCAATTAGAAAAGTTAGTTTCATAGCCTTACACAACCATAGAAATGGTAGTATCCCTAAACCAAAAAAGTATGACCTTGAACTAAATAATATAAGATAAAATAACAAGAAAAATCTCTAGATCGATAATTAATTCTAAGGGCTCATTTAAGATGGACTTTCCTATATATCTATTTATAGGAATCAAAGGCACTATAGTTCACAAACCAAAATAAAAATAATTCATCTATAATATGGGGATGGTATCTTCAACCTTAATCATTAATTTATTTTATGCTCCTTATTTAATCCACATATAATAGTATGATAGCCAATTCCTTTTTTTCAATATTAATTCTACACTAGAATCAATAAGAAAATGAATAATAATTTGTATAGTGACCAACCTATATGTACATCACATACATACACATAATTATTAATTCATTTATAGAATATAGGTGCATGATATCATTAAATTATGCATACATCAAGTAAACATAATTTGACTAATTCATGCATACATCACATATAAATAATATGATTAACTCGTACATATATCACATATACACAATGTGAATAAATTCACGTACGCATAGTGATTATCTATAAATTGGAAGTTGTGACAACCTTAAAAGAAGTATATTACATTTTTCCTTGTTCAATAAAACATAATCCTTAAGTACATCTGATCTAAAAGAAGAAATTTGATGCATCCCATACTAACCAAAGGATCCCACCATTATTTTTGATAGCAATTCTAGTTGTGATGATGACAAATAAATCTCATGCTTAGTATTATCATCATCAACAAGGTCACAAATACAACATGCATCACATGATAATTAATAATATTTATGTAGCCCAATAAGTCATATATTCATCTTATAACTAAATAAATATAATTAAAATGTTATTATGGATTACCTCCTATAAATCACCTATATTGATTTCAAAATCAAAACCTTAGAGAATCATACCTTCGAAGAACATGATCTACTATAATCACACCCATTCTTTCTAATAAACCAATGATAATACTAAACTAATAATATAGACATCTCTTGGAATCTATCAACTACATGATACTAGTGAAATGTAGAAAGACCTCTAAAATTTGGTAGCTCCTCATTTATATCACCTACATAGTAATTGTGAGATCTAGTTAGCCCTATGATACATCTATTCATACATATTTTTATAAACCATACTCCCTCAATTCCATAATTTTTAGTAGCAATATGCTTCTCTATAAGTGGGTCATAGGTTATATAATTTTTATGATCACCTTAGTATGGTGTTCCAAGCTATGCTAAGATGAAAATTATTCTTTTTCCATGCCCTCATTAAGTCCCCTTTTCAACCCTAGTTGCGATGCTATGAATTTAGGTCCTATATCAATCTCAATTCAATATTTTGGCATTATATTTAGTACTATAAATTTCATCTAAATCATAATATTTGAAGGGTTTACATCCTATGTTAGTTAATCTAGTTGAATTAACCCAAAGAGATCCATTAAAATATGATATGCAATGTTCTTATAGGTCTTGGGATCAAAATATAATGTATACAAGTAAAATGTTGAACATACATAATTTGGCCTCTATTCAAGCCCATAAGCATGAAATGTAATAGAACCCATAAAATAATAAAACTCAACCCACTTCATTCAATTTCTATTAGAAAAATATTAGTTCTTATATAAGATAAACCCATAGTTTTAATATTAAGAAATATTATACTCCTACATACCTAACCTTTTTTTGTATTACCAATCATAAATATTAGAATACATTATCCATCATACACATATAAAGACAAAAATCCATGTTGTATCCGATAATACTTATTAATCCAATCCATATTTGGGTAAGGTTATCATATGGGACTTCATCATAATGTCAATATATATCTAAGTATATATTTAGAGAAAAAACACCATCAATACTTAATAATATTTATTTGTGCACAATTATATTACAATGGATTAATTTACCATCATCATTAAATACAAATTTATCAAGATTCCTTAACTTATTCATAGCCATGTCATTTCCAGGTTCATTATTCCCTTATTAATTGGAATAATAGAGCTTTATAGAATCTTGAAGCTAACCTATATATTACCATACTTATCATTAAGCCAAGAAATAATGTTATAGTGTCCAACAAATATTGATAATATTAGTTTTGACAAGTATAGATACCTTATCAAATATTTACATTAAGACAAACCATAGTGGTAGTGACTATGAATTGTATTTTTAGATTGAAGTATATTTAGGAGGGCTAAATATCATAAACCTCAAATAAGGTCATATTGATAATGATATATTATTTTTTATTGGAACATACTTGTATAATAGGAACATATTAATAGGAAGAATAAGTTTAAAATCATTTAATACAATTTATAACTTCTAGATGAAACACATTGAAGAGGGAGTGATGGTGATTTTTAGGAATAACCCCAAACCTTAGATTTATTCCCTAAACCATCCACTATTAACTTGGGTCCATGAGAATCCTTCACCCAAGAATTTCAAATATACCTATATCCCAATGAGATCAAAGTTTAATGTAGTTATCAAAAAATATTAGCTATCAAAATGAGAACTTGTACTTTCCCAAGACAATATATATTAAATATTAAATTCAAACTTGAAACAACAATATAAAGCTCAATATTAACAAAAACACCAAACTTTCTGCAAATCTATGAAGGGAAAAACATTGTTTACCGGTCACCAAAAGGTAGTTTCAGGAGGTTATTTGGGACTCATTCACCCATGGGTGAATGGGTCTCTGCTTAGGGTTTTCAAAAAACCTTCAAGAGTCTTTGATGTCAAGCTATAGTTTTTTCTTTATTTGGGTTGTAGTGTCAAAAAGTTGAAAATCAGATTTATAAGTGAGTTTCCATAGCTTGATGATAACTTTGACAACTTTTCCAATCTTACTCTTCAAAAGGTCTTCAACCTAAAACCTGCAACACAAACACAAGAGGGATTTTTTTTTTGTTTTTGGTGAATGGGGGTTTGGATTGGTTAAATCCTATTTGGGTAATTAAACCTTGAATTGAAATAATAAAATGTGAAAGGAATGATGAATGAACAAGCTATGTTGTGGATCACCAAAACCTTGAATAAAGCTTTGAAAATCTATAATATTGATGTTGATCTTGCATGAAATGGATTTAGTGGATTTGGATCTTGATGCTTGAACTATGACTTTGAATGCTTTCTTGATCTTTGAAACCTACATCACAATATTCACTCCAAAAAAATGCATGATGCAAGAAGACTTTGACATGATGTTTGAGATCTTGATTGCTGTAATACATCACTGATAAATATTCTCTTGAATGCCTTTGATCAAAATATTAGCTTTAGGAATTCTCTCATCAAAATGCTTGAAAAAACTTAAAGGAAGAACCTTGTATTTATAAGTATGTATCCTTAATTTCCCGAAAATTAAACATTACAAGTTGAAATCAAAATTTGAATTTAGAGACATTAAAATACTTCCAAAACATAATTTAAATTTAGGTCCAAATGCCTAGGGGGGACCCATTCACCCATGGGTGAGTGGGTGATAGGTCACTATTCCTAGAACACACATTACTCAAGGTAAAGTGTTATGTGTTGGCATTAATTATTGTCAAGTTTTCCCTTCGAATTTTTTTTTTAATTAGGTTTGTAGATGTAAAATAGGACTTATTAAGGCATAATTATGTCCATTTTAATATAGATGGCCCAAACAATGTGTGAAAATGTAAAGGAATACATTTTTCTACACTACAACAGGTATTTAGGATTAATTCCAATAATAGATAGTCTCAGACTCGTGCACAATGAAACCATGGAAAAATATCAAAATTTGGTTGCACTGCTTCACATTTTTATACTTTAACTTTAGTTCTTTCTCCATTTTCTCTCATCTCTTTATGCTTTTTCGGTGATTCTTCTATTTTTGGCTACAGCAGATATGAGAAAGGGTGAATCAAGACAATTATATCATTACATATCATTGTAAACAACTTTGTCCTCACCATTTCTTCCTTTAAGTTTTCCTCAATTTCCAAAAGCCCAAGGAGGATTACTATGGGGACATGATTTTCAAGCAATTTATTTTTAGATTTGATTGTTTTTGTTTTTCATCAATAAATCAGATTTCGTGAGAGAGAACTCAAGAAAAAAAAAATGATGAATCACACATTGATGAAGAATCAAAGACACAATCAAATCTAGAAATAATACTCAAACAATGAGAATGGACCCTGTTTCTAGGATCGAGGTTCTATTGTGAACTATCATTGAGATGTACCATTGTTGTTCATCTCTAAGAACCCTGAGAGTCTCTACAATCAAGCATGCATCCAAGACTCCAGAGCGAAGATCCATGCAAGGATTTCTTCCTCATAGTCTGGTTTTCCTTTATAGTGTGTTGTAATTTCTTGAAGAAAGCTCTATACTTTTGTCACTAGATATCATTTGTGTTATTTTTTTTTCTAGGAGCCTTTTACCTGATTGATTTACGACCTCTACTTTGTATAATTCTATTTCAAAGAGTGGTTGAGACATCCTATTATGAAAAAGGCTCAAAGAGACTACTCAAGGCACATATCAATCTCTATTAAATCCCTTAAGATACATGGGTTCTTTGTTTATGAACACACAAGAAAAAATGTTGGACTTCTCATCTACCTTATCATCTTTGGCCTTGTGAAATTCAAACCTTCCCTTCACTATTAATTTGTTATACATTTTTCACTAGAAATCATTTGTGTTATTTTTTTTTCTAGGAGCCTTTTACCTGATTGATTTACGACCTCTACTTTGTATAATTCTATTTCAAAGAGTGGTTGAGACATCCTGTGATGAAAAAGGCTCAAAGAGACTACTCAAGGCACATATCGATCTCTATTAAAGCCCTTAAGATACATGGGTTCTTTGTTTATGAACACACAGGAAAAAATGTTGGACTTCTCATCTACCTTATCATCTTCAGCCTTGTGAAATTCAAACCTTCCCTTCACTATTAATTTCTTATAACCCAACAATAGATTAATTACACAACAAAATCACAAAAAATAATTATAATTTATAACAATTAATACACTGGGTTAATTAATAGTTAATAATAAAAAAATAAAAAAATAAGAAGCCAATCACAAATAGACAATAACATAATGAACAGTAGATTTTTGGGGAATAGGGCTTCCTTGCACTTCTAGGGTTTTCACCTAAAAGGAGAAAGATATCCCACAAAGGAATCTATGGGTTCATTCAAGACCAATGCAAATGATACTGAAATGTATCTAAATGAAATGCCCTAAATACAATAAACTGATAAAATAAACTAACTAATGATTTGAAACTAATGAAATGCAAGATGTTTGAAAACACAATGTATAATGACCTAAGAATGCAAGCAAACAATAATACAAATGAATGGGATTGGAGAGGTGCACCTAGAAACTGGAATATGATGCAAAGAGTCTCTGGAATCTTATAGAAATTTCTATTGAAGACAACTGGGACAAATTACACCAAGTTGGGCGACCTAGTCCTATTTTGAGGAGATTCTATCAAAATAGGTTTTGGGAAACTAGGTATCTAGAACCACAAAAAACACTTTTCAGGCGTAGCAGTGGGACTAATTCACCACTGATGATGACTTAGTCCACCTTCAGCTTTCAAGAATCTTGAAGATGCAATCTATAGCTTCCGATTTGTACTTTTGCTTCTAACAAGAATCTAGATCCGAATTTGCCTACTTTGACCTATAGGTGATCTCCAAGCTTCTTTTAGGGTTTTATTGAATTTGAATGATGTTGATACCTTTTAATACCTTTCTCTTTGAAAAATCTACATACAAGACCTACAAAACACACATGCAAAGAGGGAAAAAGGGTTAAGTTTAGAGAATAGGGATTTGCCTTAGTCAAACCCCATTTTGGTAATCAGACTCTTGAAAATGGAATGAAATGGAAAGAGAATGATGAATGAACAACATGAAAATGCTACAACTCACCAAACCCTTGAAGTAGAAATCTGAAGATATGCAAGTAGATGCTCCAATGGATGAATGCTTGAAGTGCCTAGAGTGATTGCTTGAATGATTAAATGCTTGGATTCTTGAAGAATGAATTGTTGGGGGGGGTAGATAGATTGATCATGAGCTAGGTAGGGTTGAAAATGAGAGGAAAACCATTTATTTATACATGATTAGGCCATAATTCCCAAAAATACATCATCATAGGCTGACCTCAAGGTCTAGAGAATAATATCCCACTAGAATTATAAAATATTTTTTATTTTTAAGTGAGATGGGACTAAGTGGCCATAGATGGCAACTTGGTCCCACTAGGGAAATTTTATAGGGTTTCAAGAATTTCAGTGTATTTAATGATGTTTAATAGGATTATTCTTTGAAACACACTTAAGTAAGACCTGTAAGTGCATTAACGGGCCATTTAAACATAAGAAATGATCAAATTATTGATGGCAAGCCTATAAAAGTGTGAGAATTTGTTACAAATCCTTACAACACTTTGAAATAAGGCTTGGTAACTGATAAAAAGAGGATATTTTGGTGAAATACATTAGAAAGGTCCTAGACAAGTGTGAAAGTGGGTTACAACACTTCACAACACCTTTTTAAGACATCATAGAGTTTTTATTGATTTACAAGAGTTCAAGACCTCATGTGAATGTGTTAGCCACATTACGACATTAAATCTAGGAAAAATCAAGCTAAAATCCATAAGAAAGTCTCAAATGAGCATGAAAATTTCCAAGGATACATTTTTCTACATTACTCATAGATATACCTAGGAAACCCCAATGTGGGAAAAAGCCTACAAATGTTGGATCTTTTATTCAGCCTAACAACAAAATTTTCTTCCAAAATATAATATAAGTTTGCTACAACAATCTTACATATATATAGCCCTATTGATTTACATCAATATGCAAAAAAAGAAACTTTCCTTACATTACTTGGCTAACCCACACATAAAATCACCGTTGATCTTATCTCAACCACATAAACCTTGAAACATTCAATTAAAGAATAAAAAAAAATTGTTGTTGGAAATACAACTCAAGATGCTTTAAAGAAACTCCACATTCTACCTTTTGAGCTACAAAAATCAACACTCCCTATTAGCGAGGAAGGTATTATGCACAACACCCAACTTATCCCTAAAGAAATCAAAATTACTCTTCATCAAGGCCTTCGTTAGGATATCTTCTATCTGTTCATCCATAGGAATGTACTGGAGCTTCATTGTCCCCTTCTCCACATAATATTTGATGAAGTGGTACTTGATCTCAATGTGCTTTGACTTTTCATGAAACACCAAATTCTCAGAGAGTTTGATACAACTCTGATTACCATAGTAAATGATTATAGGATCTAGCTTCTTATCAAAGAGCCCAGCTAGAATTTTTTGAAGCCTGATAGCCTCAAATGTATCCATACTAGCTGCCATATATGCGGACTCTATAGAACTTAGCAAAATTGACTTCTATTTCCTACTGTACAAAGAGATTTCTCCTAATCCCAAACTAAAACAACACCCTAAAGTTCTCTTCTGGTTAGCTGTACTACCTACCCAATCTACATCGGTAAACCACTCAAGCTTCACTCCATTCTACTAAACATACTTCAACCCATAATCAACTGTTCCTAAGAGATACTTCAAAACATGCTTCACAACTATCTAGTGCACACATATAGGTTCCACCATAAACTAACTGAGTTCACTGCAAAACAAATGTTTGGCCTGGTGTTGACTAGATATATAAGAGAGCCTATCAACTGTCTGTATAAATTTGGGTCCACTACCTCTAATTTGGAAACATCAATCTTCTTCCAGTTGGTCACAAGTGATCTGTGCATGGGCTTACAGCTCTCCATCTTAAATTTATTCAATATATCAATTAAGTACATCCCTTGTCCACGGAAGATCTATCCCTCTTTCTGCCACAACTCCAATCCTAGAAAGTAGTGCATCAACCCAAAGTCCTTCATCTCAAACTCTCCTACAAGATCTTGTTTGTAGTGTGATATGAGCTCCTCTGACCCTGTGAGAAATAGGTTATCAATATACAACACCAATATGATAATTTCATCCTTCACTTGAACATAGTACAAGTTTGGATCTTCCTCAATCTTGATGAATCCCACACTCTCCAAGTAACTTTCAATACATGAATACCATGCCCTGGGTGCCTACTTGAGCCCATACAGTGCTCTTTTCGACCTGCATACATGAGAATCCCTTTCGTGTGCTTCAAATCCTTTTGGATATTCTATATAAATATCTTCCTCAATTACTCCATTGAGAAAGGTTGTCTTTACATCCATTTGGTGAATCATCTAACCCATCTATTTTGCTAAAAAAGTGATAGCTCTTATGGATGAGTACCTAGCTATTGGAGTGAAAGTCTCATCATAGTCGATCCCTTCCTTCTGAGAAAACCCCTTAGCCACAAAATGGGATTTGAAATTTTCCACACTACCATCTACAACATGCTTAATTGTATACAACCATATTGAACCCACCATAGAACTACCTTCTATTTGTGGTACTAACTCCCACACACTTTTCTTCATGATGGAATAATACTCTTCCACCATGGCATCCCTCCATACTTGGTGTTTGGATGCCTCCTGAAAGCTAGAAGGCTCTACTTCAATTAATTCAATCATAAGTGCCAGATACTCAGAATAATGTTTGGGAGCCTTTCTCTATCTGACTGAATCCTATGGATCACCAAAATGTTCTTGGGCCTCTCTTAGTGTCTGCTAAGCTGCCATGTTTCTCCTCTTCTCGGTAATAGGAATTTGAGGTTGAGGAATTATTTTTTTATCCTTCTACTCAACCTACTTGCTTTTCTCTCCAACTTGCATGACTGAAGTTTGAGGAATTTGTGCTACCTCAGTCATAGGTGACTACTCCTCCTCATTCATCAAGTTGCTAAACTTCTGAAGATCCCTCTCTTCCTCAAACTTTACATCTCTGCGAACAACTATTTACTTGAGGGTAGGAATGTAAACACGATAGACCTTAGAAGTTTCACTATACCCAACAAGGATACCCTTCTCTGCATTTGGTTCCAACTTGGTTCTCTTCTCCATAGGAATGTGACAATACATGTAAGGCATACAAAGATGTGAATGTGCTAGAAATCTAGTTTCTTATTGGTGAACGCCTCTTTTGGAGTTAATTTTCTCAACACTTTGTAAGGGCTCCTATTCCACAAATGTACAGCTATATTGCAAGCTTCTTCCCATAATAACCAAGGAAGATCTTGATCATGAAGCATGGCCTTGGTTGCTCCAATTATAGCCCTATTTTTCCATTTAGCGACCCCATTCTACTAAGGGTTGCACAAAACTAGCAACTCTTTCTTGATACCTTCCTAAGCATAATAACCTTTGAAGGAATTTGAGGTATACTCACCTCCATTATTTGACCTTGGTATCTTGATCTTCCTCCTTGTTTGGTTCTCCATGAGACCCTTGAACTCTTTGAACCTACTGAAGACCTCATCTTTATTCTTCAAAAAATATATCCACATCTTCCTAGAGAAGTCATCACTAAAACTAACATAATAATCGTACCCATTCAAGGAAACTATTTTCATAGTCCCACACACATATGAGTGTACAAAATCCAAAATCCCTTTGGATCCAGTGTCACTTCTTGGAAAAATGGTCTTGGCATATTTCCCAAGAGCACAACCCTTGCACACCTCATGATTATTTGTCTTCATTTGAGGCATCCCTATCACTATTTTCTTGAGAATATTAAGTGCTCCATGGTGAAGGTGAGCCATCCTCCTATCCCACAATTCTCCTAGCCCTCTATAGCTACTAACCAACACATGTGTTGGCTCAAACTGTAATCAAAACAAGCTACCATGCCTAACTCCAATCACTTTTGCAACCTTGAAATCCTTGGGATGAATATAGACTTTTCCCCTCTCAAAGGTCACGATGTAACCCTTGTCCTCCAAAGTAGAAATGTAGATTAAATTATTTGTCATGCCAAGGAAATACAACACATCCTCCACCAATAGAGGTTTTTCAAACTCCCTTTGAAACTTTATTGCGCCATCACCAGTTGCATGGTACTTGCCATTTTCTCCTAGCTCAATATACAAGTTCAAATTCTTCTCCTCCAACTTAATGAAACATTCTTTGACTTTCATCATGTGGCAAGAAGCCCCACTATCAATATACCATTCCGTATTGGCAATTGAACTCGAGAGACATGCAATGAGAGAAAACTCATCCTCAAATCATGATGCAAACTCATCCACCTCTGCTATAGAAACTACTTGCTTCTTCTACTTTTCCTTATTTTCTTGTTTGGACACTAATTGACATAGTGAGCCAACTGATGGCAATAAAAATATTTTATCTTGCTTGGATATTTCTTCTTCCCATTCTTGGAAGAAAAACCTTTTGTTTTCTCTTTATTGGATTTATTCTTACCCTTGCTTGCAAGAGAAAAAATTTCTTTGTCTTGACCCTTCTTCGTCTGATCTCCTCAATGAGAACCTTCATGGATCTCCTCCTAAACAAAATTATCCCAAAGCCTCACCCATTCAGGTAGGAGATCTCTACTGATAACACACTTGAAAGAAACTTCCCAATGCTTTGAAAAACCATTTAAGGCTATATGTACCAAATCATCTTCAAAAATCATCTCTCAAATAGAAGCCAACTCATCCCTGACATGTGTCAACTTGGACAAGTAAGAGGTCACACTCTCACCTTTAGAAATCTTGGTGTTATGCAGTTTGTCCTTGATCATCATCTTATGACTCTTATAGTCACTCTAATAAAGTTTTGTGAGTCTATCCCACATCTCCTTGGTTGTGTCTTTCCCTAATAGATGGGGAATTAGATGATATCTTACCCCATCAAGAATAATCCTCTAATCCTTGGCCTCCTTAACTTCATGTGAATCTAGGGCAATAGGATCATTTATTGGTGGTGTCACCTTTGTACTAGCATAGATCCTCAACCTTTTCTCCTTGAGAATGGATGTAATACAAACCTTCCAATATAATAAATTAGATGCACCCTCAATCCTGTCTTTATATCAAACATTGGTTGCCATAGTCACTGAACAAACTGTAGATGAAATTCTATTTTTTTTTCTTGAAATCAGCATCACAAATCTTGGCTTCATATTCAGATTTTAGAGCTCTGATACCATGTTAATTTCTTATAACCCAGCAACAGATTAATTGCACAATAAAATAACCAAAAAAAATGATTTATAACAATTATATGTTGGGTTAATTAGCAACTAATAAGAGCATAAGAAAAAAATAGCAAGAAGCCAATCACAAATAGACAATAACATAGATATACCCAAAAACTCCAATGTGGGGAAAAACCTACAAATGTTGGATCTTCTATTCAGCCTAACAACAAACTGTTCTTGTAGAATACAATACAAGTTTGCTACAAAAATCTTACATATATAGAGCCCTATTGATTTACATCAAAATGCAAGAAAATAGACTTTCTTTATATTACTTGGCTAACTCACACATAAAATCACTCGCGGTCTTATCTCAACCTCACAAATTTGGAAACATTCTATTAAAGAATAAAAAATTGTTGTTGTTGCAAATCAAACTCGAATTGCTTTAAAGAAACTCCACATTCCACCTTTCAAGCTACAAAAATCAACATTCATATCATCAAACCATGAGTAACATTATTTGAAATATGCTACCTCTATTTCCCATTATTTTCTAGCTCGATCTTTTCTATTTTCCACCATTATTAACAGTTGAAAAGCCCTAGAAATGAAAAAGAAGTCTAAAGAAAAAATATGTAGTTGTTTATGATCTGCCCAAGACCTCAATCTTAGGCTACCTTCCTAGAAGAGATCAATCTCAGAAGATAAATACAAATAAATCTGAAAAAAAAATTACCTATTCATTTATTATCTGTTGAAGAGCTCAACCTCCTTCCACATGCATGGAATTATTACCTGACATGTGTAAAATTATGCCTTATCTCTTCATCTACAAAAATAAACTATAAAACATGCAATTCATCAGTTACAATAGTAGGAAGATAATTTTAATAATTCTTTTTAAAATCTATGTAGTATCCCTTTGAAATTACTGATTCTAATTGTATGACTGTCTTCTTTCATATATTTTAATGTCTTTCATCTACAAGTTATTTTAGAGAATACAATACATAGTCTATTGGTTGTTCTTTGAAGGTAAATTTGGCTATTAATTTTTCAATTAATTAACTATTTACTCTTTAAAAATAATGTATAAATAAATATTAACTATATAAAATTAATGTTTTTAAAATTAATTTTTTTTTATATTAGATAATAAATAAATAAAAATTACATCTTTTGTAAAAATGCACATCTACTCATTTAAGAAAAGAATGGATCTAAGATAATATATGATAGTAGAGATTACAATTAGTCTACATCTAACACAACACTATGAAATAATCAAAATTAAAAAAAAAAACCTTTGCCTCTTCAATTTGTCTTAGCTCTCTCACTCTATGAACTCTAGAAGTGTGAATTTTTCCAACCAAATCTTTAGCTATTCATCCAAAATTATAATAATAATTTACAACTTTTAACAATTAAACCTTTTAAAGGAATCATTATTAAATATGTATAACACATAATGCATTGACACTTCTTTGTTAGAATATTCATCTTCTTTGTCAATATTGAGCTACACTACATCATTAAAGAACAAAAAAAAATGACACTCTGAAGAGGGGAGCTAATTAATCCAATTGAATCTCAATTATTTTTCTAAATCTTATATATGATGTGAACATGCTTAAAACTCCCTAGAAAGTTTGGTTTCAGTTGTATGTGATCTATGGCTAACATTATATATTGTCTCATTCTCACTTCTCATAGAATCTGGCATGGTATCAAAGTATGTTCACTTGGTATAATTCATTTTGTCATATGATTTTGAGAGATTTAAGACTAATAGATAGCTAGTATTGTTTACAAAAACCCAATATTGTCCTCTCTTACATCCTCAGATGATCTAGAGAATAAGAATAATTTTAGGGATATAGCAACCAATTTAGCAAGGGAAAACATGATGGAGATAAGGAAGGAGGGAAATAATAAGTCCCATTCATTTTCTAACTCAGTTGTGTTTGCAAGTATAGAGGGCATAAATGGAGGAGAGATCCTTATAGTAGAGGATGTGCATATAAAGAAGACATGTTAATAGGAAGGTATAGATTTTTCCATTTTCACACTTGAGGTTAGAGATATGCTTAATGAAGAGGAACGAACTAGTGCAATTAGGGAGGAAGATGGATAAGAGGTAGAAACTAAGAAGATACTAAAATTTTATTTTGTAGGGGAAGAATAGTTTGAATCTACATGTGGAGATAATATACTTCTAGTAATGTTATATCAATTGTCGTAGTACAAGAAAATAAAGGGTATTCTAGGTGGATGCAACTAAGGAGAGTGAACAAAGAACTATAGGGATACATACAAGAAAGGGTAGCAACTAGTAAAAATAGTTTAGGTGTAGATCCAAAGGAGGAGAGGATGTACAATACTATGTGAAATGAATAAAATGGTGTGTCCTTTCTCTAGGGCTTTCAAGGGTTTTAGACCTAAAAGGAGAGAGGTCAACCTTTATTCTTTGACGTTTCACTCAAGAAAAAACCCTGGAGATTTCAATGCAAAGGATATTGAAATCTGATAAAATGAATGTTCTAAGGGGATTGAATGATAAGAAATGAGGAGTTCACCACCAAGTGTAAACTTTGAAAAGAAAATGTTTTAAAACACATTGTAGTATGCAAGATGACATAGAAATGAAAGTAAAATGTATGGAAACTATAAAACTAGAATTGTGCACCAGGGAAACTAAAGAAGGCAGAATGGAGATCTAGAATCTTGAAAAATCCATTGTTGGAGCTAACAAGGACTCATACGCTAAGCTAGGAAAATCAGTCTAGTGTTAGGTAAACTGTGTCAAAATAGGTTTTAGACAAATGGGTACTCAGATCTACAAAAATACCTGGCAGACAGGTACAATGGGACTCATTTTCCAAGAGTGGCAAATCAATCCACTTCTAGATTTCTGGAAATTCAAAACTAGATCTTGTAGCTCTCAGTCTTCTCTGTTGTTCCTAATTTAGATCTGGGTCCAAAACTACAAAATTCAACCAAGAGACCTCTAAGCTTCTACAAGTCTTGTTCAAAACTTTGATAACTTGAATTGCCTTGACAACTTTTCCAATGTTGCTCCTTCATAAATCTGCAACCTATACCTACAAATCACATGTAAAGGGAGGGGAAAATGGTTGTGGGGTTAGAGAATAGGGTTTTTCCTTGTTCAAAGCCCTTGTTGGTAATTAAACCTTGAAATGAAAGAAAATATAAAGGGAAAATGATGAATGAACAAAAGATGATGTTGCAACTCACCAAACCCTAGCAAGGAAGTTCTACAATTATGGTTGAAATGGCTACAATGGATGTGGTTCTTGACTCTTGCTTGATGTTGATAGATATTGAATGCAAAGCTTGCTTGGACCATGAACTATACATCACAATTGTGAGAACAATAACAAACATGAAGAATGTGATCTTTGACATGATGATTAATGCTTGAAGAATGCTCTTGAATACTTGATAATCTACCCTTGAAATTCCTTGAATTCTCTTGTGAACTCATTTTTCTATAAGGATTCTCTCACAAAAGTCTTAGGTGCAAATGAGTGAAAAAAACTTGTATTTATACCTAATTATACAAGAATTCCTGAAATTACAACACTACAAGCTGACATTGGATCTTGGAGAATAAAATCTTGCCAAAGATTTAAATTAAATTTGATTTTGAATTAAAGGGGAATCATTCGCCATCTTAGGTGAATGGGTCCCACCTAAGGGGACTCATTCACCTAGAATGGTGAATGAGTCCCACCTTAGGAATTTGAGGTGGGTTTTCAAGATTTTGATGTTTTAAATGCCTTTTGTCGGGATTATCCTCAAAAATACACTCAAATAAGGCTTGTGGATGTAAAATGGGGCCAATTAAAGCATAAGAAAGCCCAATTATTAATGGAAAACCTAGAGGAATGCGAAAGTGTATTACAACACTTTACAACACACCAAATAAGGAAAGATTAAGATAATTTATTATGATTGAAATTATGTTTATTATGCTTAGTTAATTGATAAAACCTTAGAAATGTGTGAAAGTGTGTTACAAAAATTTACAACACCTTTACAAGGTACCATTAAAATGAATTATTTGACAAGGTCCCAAGACCTGATGTGAATGTGTTATCCATATTACAACAATAAATCAATGCAACATTAAGCCAAAATCTGCAAGGAGGACCCAAACAAGTGTGAAAAAGCTAAAGGACCCTTTTTTCGATGCTACATTTAGCCCCCACTTAAATAGTGAGAGGAGGAAGATGATTCAAACTCACACTAAAGTAGAAAAATATGCATGAAGGGGTGTTCCAATGTACCAATTCTAGCAAGATGAGATGATAATGATCAAGAGGGATGATCAAGCCCCAAGGATTAAAATCCCATGGAAAACCAACATAAGCACAAAGGAATACACATGAAAATAATATAAATAACAACAAGGCCAATCATGCACTACCAAAGATGAAAAAGGAATAAAAGAGAGAGTCAAATCAAGCTTCGACTATTTTTCCATCATGATGTGGATCAGATCTAGGTTGTTTGTCTGAAAAAAAAGCATACTCACTCTGAGGAAACAAAACTCCTAGTTGTCCGTCAGGTGAGAAGTCTTAAGAGGTGAGAAATATAAACTCGTGTCTGGTATGTACTCACAGACACATGCAAGTGGCTATGGGGAAATTCATGCCTTGAATTGGGCTTCCTGATCAACCATACCAAAGTTATACCTCCTAACAACTTTAATAAGGTGCCACACAATATGACATGATTTTCAAGCTTCATGAAACAAGCAAAAAAAATTATGCTTAGAGCTCATGAACAAATAGGATGGCTCCACAGACATGCAATTTGTGTTATGCAAGGTGGCCATATAACAAATGAAAAATAGGAAAATAGGAAATGTTCAAAGGAGTATTTCTTAGTTCATCCGAGGTCTTTAACATAGGGAACATTGTGCCTAATGTCTCCAAGAGAAGACCAATCATAGAATAGAAGATTCACAACTTAGGGGATGCAGTGTGTTGCATCAAACCACTAAGAGGAATGTAATATTCTATAAGAGATCATTCTCATGAAGGATATTACACCCAATATCATCCATAAAGTGACAAACACATCATATGAAGTATGAAGGCTACACTAAAAATAATGAAAAGGAAAAATGCAAATGAAGTAATGCCAATGTATGCCCCCACTTAAAGAAATTTATTAACACCATGCACTGTGAGAAATTACTTTAAACTAGAAAATAAAAAATACAAACAAGAATACATGAGAGCCAACTTGGAAAGCCTTTATGCCAAGTCATATGTTTCCAAGTAGGTTGCGTCATGCGAGAGAAAAATAAAAGAGAGGGGTTGCCCCCAAAATGAAAACACCAAACACATAAGGGATCTATGGATTTGGGGTCAGCATGTTCTTTGCTTCAATATTTTTAAGGAGCTCAGAACTATCATCATTCCCCAAATACACATAGAACTGGAATAATGACACAAAGAGAGTGAAAACAAAGAAAAAAAATGTTGGGTCAACATGGAAGAGACATAGGGTGTCTCAAAACCTAGTGTCATCCCCAAAAGGAAAACACAAGAAAAATATAAAGATGAAATGAAAAGGAAAATGAAAAAGAAATCCTTTTGGGTCAACATGAAGGAGACATGAATGTCTTGATGCCTTGTGTCATCCCCAAAAGGAAAACACAAGAAAAAGATAAAGATGCAAAAGAGAAAGAGATGCATGGCATAGAGAAGAATGAAGGTACAAATGGAGGGACACCACAAAGAAATAGAAAATAGAATGTCATGGGGATCACATCATGTACATGAAATGACACAAAAGAAAATGAAAAAGAAATAATGCAAAATACTAGTAAGGGAAGTGTGATTCAACCTAAAAGCAAGTCATCCACCTCCCAATCATGTTCATTATATACCAAAGGTGGGAAAATAGCCATACATACAAGAGCATGTGTCAAACTAGGAGAATCACCAGGTTCAATACTCTTTGTAGAATATTTGTCATTTAATCTCATGGAAGAGGAAAATAATCTATTTAGTTCATTATGAACTTCTTCATCAATTTTGGCATCCTCGTTATCATCATTTAAGTTTATCACAATAGGAGGTCAAAAGATAATGTCCATAAAAGACTTCAACTCTTATTGTGCAGGATGCATGGAATTTAATTGTTTCGATTGGGGAGGAGGGTCATCATGGATTGCTTCAATCAAGTGTGGATCTTGATTTTCTTTTTTTAATTCATCATGTAACTTGCGAGCAAGGGAACAATTTCTATGTCTACACTACCTAACATCTCTATTTCTTTTGGTTTTGTTTTCAAGCTACATCGGAGTGGGTTGATCAACCACAAGTTTCTTTTCTTCCCTAAGGGGAGGAACAAAAGGAACCATAGGAGGTTGTTCAACTACTTTCTCATTGACTTTGTAGACTTGTTTTACTCTCAAAGGTGTGGTAGGGTTGGTTTCATTATTTTTTGGTTGCTTGCAAGAGATAGGTAAGGTTTCAGGTTTAGGTGGGCCTTGATTGTTTTGGTCTTGTTTAGGTTGAAGAATGGTTTCATCAAGGATGGGAGGCTTGGAGGTGGATGGGGACATGTTTTAGAGAGATATTTTTATTATCTTCTTTGGCTTGAACATTTTTTAGGACAAGAAAAAAAATTCTTCTCTTGGCTTGATAGGTTCCATGGGCTTGGGCCAAAAGGCATCTAGGGAAAAATTTCCTTTAGATGAAAAGGGGTTAAAGCCACTATGGTGAATAGTGGATATATCATTGTAAAAGAGAAACTTTAAGTATATGTGCATAACCAAAGGGATGAATTTTATGGAGTGAAGCCATGGGTGGCTTAGCTTCACATAAAATTGGTCTGACTATAGGAGATGGAAAATGCAACATCTAATGTTTTTGGTCCTATTTTCACTGGTAGGGTGATCGATCTAATCATAGGGCATGAAAAACCATTGTGTGTCTTGATCCATTCTTTTAGTTTGTCATATTCTTCTTGATAGAGCTCATGCAAGAGGAGGAATTCCTCGGTGATCACGTTCTCTCCATAAGTGGGATCTATTAATATCCCATTAGTGGGCTTGTCATAGATACGACCGACTATGTAAAGAGGACCATTGGGAAAATGTTTAAGTATATTTTTAGAGGAGAAAGCAATATCAAGCGGACTCTTAGTTAGGCCATTACAAGGGATTACACCTATCACCCTTATCATTTCAGCTATAGGATTGACATTAATAGCATTAGTTGGAACAAAATCAGTGTTTTCATCATCTGTATCAACATTCATCACATCATTCTTTGGATTTTGCTAGCTTTGAAAAATGAAATATTATATTTTGGCATGGGATTGGTTAAAATTTGCAAGTTTTGGTTTGGATGAGCAATAGACTTATTGCCTTGATCACTAGTACCCACAACAAATAGATAGCTGAAATCCATGAGGTCTTGCACAAGATGTTTAAGATGCTTGCAATGTTCTGTTTCATTTCCATTTTGTCGATGATAATGGCAATAAGCATTTGATTTAAAGCTCAGGGGTAAAGGATTATTAGGGTCAAGTGTCCTTAAGGGAGGGGATGTTATCATTTTTTGGTTTAAAATTTGGGACATGGTATTATGAAAGGTGTTAGGTAAGGGAGTGAATTGTCTCTTTGGATCTCCATAGCTAAAGGGCACTGTGGCTTTGACAACAACAACTTGGTTATGGACATTTTGAGCTGGTTTTTGAGGTGGGATGAATTAAAGGAACCCTTTATTTTTTATTTATAAAGGGTTGGAAATTGTTTTGGTGCAAAGGTTCGGATCTCTCAATTCAGCTAGAATTAGACTTTATATCTCGACTACAAACCAATTTTTGGTAATCACAGAGGGCAGTGCACAAGTGCATGAAGGATGGGAATTTCGTCATGGTCAACTTGTCTTGGATTTTTTTTGCAAGTTTTCTATCAACATATTTTGAAGGTGTGGGTCAGGTATCTCGACATCGACTTGGGAATAAAGTGATTGATATTGTGAGATAAAGTCAGTTATCTTTTCATCCTCTTTTTCCTTACATCTCATCAAGTCAGCCAAGGTCATCTTAGGAGTCATCTACACTTGGAAATGGTTTATAAATGCCTCAAAAAGCTCATCAAATAAAAAAATCAAGTTATTCGATAAAGAAGAGAACCACTCCATGGTGGTGTCCTTTAAATTTCTAGGAAAGAGCTTTGCCAACAGTTTATCATCAAGGAAAAATTCACTACATAGGGTAGTGTAGGCATTAGCATGGTTAGAAGGATCTCCCTTCCCTCCATATTTCTCAAATCTAGGCACCTCTACACCTTGTGGCATCGGTGTTCATAATATCTCCACGGATAATGGATTTCTTTAAACATAATATGTGGGTGGGTCGTTTTGATTTTGGTCAATGGTAGAAACTTTCTTTTGAATGTATGACATGGTTTGGGAAATTTGATGTATGAGAGGGTCATTGCTTGTGTTATGAGATGGAAATGAAAGTGGTGATGGAGTGTATGTGTTTATGGGACAAGTGAATGGAATGCTTATAGGTGGTAAAGTAGTAGGAGCTATAGCATGTGATGCCACATATGAACTAGGGATGCTAGCTGGAATACCTAGGGAAGGAATCGCATTACTAGCTTGTTACATTGTTGTGACTTGAGGAGGAGTGTAGGTAGGGATTTAGGGTATTGTTGTGGGAGGAGAAATTTGAGTTCCTCCTTGACTTGAAACATTGTTTGCAGGAAAAGGGCAACTATTGGTTGAGGGAAGATGGTTTCCAAATATTTGCACTATATTCTTCACAAGGTCAAGTCCATCTTCACTTTCAAGCATACAGTGAATGTTTTCTATTGTAGGAATTGAAGTAGTTGAAATGTTTTCAAGGATAATTCGATGTTGTAAGTTCACTAGGTCCTCATGAATGTGGACTAGATTTTCATGCAGAATGCTATCATTGTTTGGTTCTACTTGAAGGCAAAGAGTTACTAAGGGTGTTACCCATGCCTAGTGTACTAGTGTCAATAGTAGGAGTAGAATCTCTAGATAACCCAAGATCCACAATGATTGTGCTATTGTGGGATGACATGAGTCTCAAAATTATTCTCACTATGGTACTAGCAATAGGACACCAAACACTCATGCAAAAGCTACTAAATGTGGGGTGAGTGCAAATGCAATGTAAATTAATAAGAATGAAATTATAACTGAAATTTTGGAAAGTAAAATTGAAATTCAGAAGCAATAAACAAAAACTCAGAAAATGAATTGTAAATGATAAAAAATGTAATGCAAAATATGCAAAGGGACTGATTCGCCCAAGGTGGCGAATGAGTCCAAGTAGTAATTCTTTTGAAAAATCTTAGAATTTTTGAATTGAATTTTATGCTTTTTATGTTTTTTGATGCAAATCTAAGATACAAATGTAGAAATTTACTAATTTTCAATAAAATTAAGTGCAATAATGCAAGCTAAATGGGCTTTTCACTAATGCAAAAATTGAAACCCTATAGTGCAAATTAACCAATGTAAAACCTAATGCAATGTTAATGCAAGCTAAATCTAGGATGTAAATGCACTCCGAATCAGAAAAGCGATGTTCTAAATGTAGGTTCATAAAAATGAAAGGAATAAAATGGTGTGTCCCTTCTCTAGGGATTTTAGGGTTTTAGACCTAAAAAGAGAGAGGTCCACCTTTCTTATTTGATGTTTCACTCAAGAAAAAACCCTTGAGATTTCAATGCAAAGGAGATTGAAATCTAACAAAGGGAATGTTCTAAGGGATTGAATGATAAGAAATGAGGGGTTCACCACCAAGTGTAAGCTTGGAAAAGAAAATGTTTGAAAAAATAATGTAGTATGCAAGATGACCTAGAAATACAAATAAAATGTAACAAAAACTATAAAACTGGAACTGTGCACCTAGGAAACTGAAGAAGGAAGAATGGAGATCTATAATCTTGAAAAATACACTATTGGAGCTAATTGGGACTCATACACCAAGCTAGGTGAATCATTCCAGTTTCAGGTAAACTATGTTAGAACATGTTTCAGAAAAATGGGTACTCAGATTTGCAAAAAATCCCTAACAGAAAGGTACAATGGGACTCATTCACCAAGAGTGGTGAATCAGTCCACTTTTGGATTTCCAAAAATTCAAAACTGGATCCTATAGGTCTTAGTCTACTTTGATGTTCCTGATTTAGATTTGTGTCTAAAACTACAAAATTTAGCCTATAGAACTTCTCTAAGCTTCTACAAGGCTTGTTCACAACTTTGACAACTTTGAATTTCTTTGACAACTCAATGGCAACTTTTCCAATCTCACTCCTTGATAAATTTGCAATCTATACCTGCAAATCACATGCAAAGAGAGGGAAAAATGGTTGTGGAGTTAGAGAATAGGGGTTTACTTTGGTCAAACTCCTTGTTGGTAATTAAACCTTGAAATGAAAGAAAATATAAAGGGATGATGTTGAATGAACAAAAGATGATGTTACAACTCACCAAACCCTAGCAATGAAGTGTTGCAATTATGCTTGAAATGGTTGCAATGGATGTGTTTCTTGAATCTTGCTTGATGTTGATAGATCTTGAATGCAGATCTTTCTTGGATCATGAACTCTACATCACAATTGTGAGCACAATAACAAACATGAAGAATGTGATCTTTGACATGATGATTGATGCTTGAAGAATGCTCTTGAATACTTCATAATTTGCCCTTGAAATGCCTTAAATGCTCTTGCTCAAATGCTCTTGTGAACTCAATTTTCTATAAGGATGATCTCACAAAATTATTAGGTGCAAATGAGTGAAATAACCTTGTATTTATACCTAATTATGCAAGAATTCTTGAAATTACAACAGTACAAGCCGACATTGGATCTTGGAGAGAAAAATCCTACCAAATATTTAAATTAAATTTGATTTTGAGTTAAAGGGGACTCATTCGCCACCCTAGGTGAATGGGTTACACCTAAGGGGACTCATTCACCATTCCACCTTAGGAATTTTAGGTGTGTTATTGGGATTTTGATGTTTTAAATGTCTTTTGTCAAGATTATCCTAAAAAATACACATAAATAAGGATTGTGGATGTAAAATGGGGCCAATTAAATAATAAGAAAGCCTAATTATTAATGGTATGCCTAGATGAATGTGAAAGTGTGTTACAAAACTTTACAACACACCAAATAAGGCAATATTGAGATAAATTAGAATTAAAATTATGTTTATTATGGTTAGTTAATTGATAAATCTTTAGAAAAGTTTGAAAGTGTGTTACAAAACCTTTACAAGGTACCATTAAAATAAATTAGTTCACAAGGGCCCAATAACTAATGTGAATGTGTTATTCACATTACAACACTAAATCAAGGCAACATTAAGCCGAAATCTGCAAGGAGGACCTAAATGAGTGTGAAAAATCTAAAGGACCCTTTTTTTGATGCTACACTATGTTAGAGGTGCATACACCTAAAATCGGTCAAGATAATCAATTAATTAAATACAAGCTATTTGATTAATGAACCGTCTCAATTCCTCTACTTATAAATAAATTGTAAAATTTATTTATATAGTTCACTTTCTTATTTCTTACTATCTAAAATCATTTTCTTCTAAATTTAATTAAATGAACAAATCTAACTAATTTATTTTATTTGGGGTAAACCCAAAAAAGTGGTTTACAATTCAAATGAGGAAGGAAAACTTGCAAAAATGACCCTATGCAAAAAAAATGGTTTTTGGGGTTTGAATGAACCAAAAGGTTTGAGCGAACCAAAAAAGGGTTCAAATGAACCTTGGTTTGAGCGAACTAGTTAAATACAACGTCCCACCCTTCCTGCCAAAAAAACATAAAGAAAACATGTTTTGAAAGGGGTTTCAAATGAACCAGGGTTCACTCAAACCCATGGGAATGAACCCTAGTTTGAGCGAACCCCTGGGGGTTCGCTTGAACCCCCTTTTCCCTCCTTCTCCCCATTAGGCACCAAAAAATTCCTAAATTTAATACATCGAAGCTCAGGTTGAGGATGAAAAAGGAGGAGACTTCACAAACCCAACTGGATAACGGTAGCCCTCAGAATGAGTTATCCAATGAATATAAATTTAATATGTTTTTGTTTTATTATGTATTTGTTATTTTAGTTTTATTAAACATAGATTTTTCACCAAAAAGTAGGCTCTCTATTCTGCACATGTGGAAAAATAGCAGATTATCAAAAGAAATTAAAAAAAAAATGAGTGCACAAGATATTGAAGTCTTTGATCCAACAAAAAGAAAAGAAATTGAATTTCGATACATACAAAAAAAGCTATGTTGTATACAATCCACCTACATCTGAATTGTAATTGGTTTGACTTTGAAACTTGATTAAGGAAAAATTATAAAATAAAAAACTATGAGACCAATTGGAAGCACTAGATCAGTTATAAATCTAAATTCCAAAGAATTAGAATTTTATCCTTCATGGAAAATAAGTTATGTTGTATACGGTGAGCGTCACTCTTTAAAAATGTTGTTTGTTGAGAAAACTAGTTTTCAAAGGAGATGGAAAAAGAAGTGCAATCTGATTCCAAAAATATATTTAGAATCTACAAACAAAATGTCACAAACCACTAGTTTGCATCATCTTCAAATTCCTCATGGTTTAGCAGCTATAGGTGCCCAAAAGTGAAGATTTAGTTAGAAAAAAATATTTTAGTGTCTAGTTTGGCCAAAAATTATAAACCAGTATTGTGGGATCACCCTTTGATTAATTCTCTCTCATTAAAATTGAGATTTTAATTCAATTTTGTCACATTTCTATTATATTCTTCTAACCTCCTTCCACCTCATCAGCCACCTCAGCATGTGTCACATGAATTTAAATATTTCTATTTTCTAATTTGTAAAATGGGAATTTCCATCAACAACCTACAACAAACTTTGGAGACAAATGGCTTCTTCCTCCCTTTGATTCTCTTCAACACTTAGAAAAGTGTTCTATTAAATGGAACCATCTCCATTATTCTCTCTAACTTCTTCTTCCTCCATTTTCGATTTCTCGGGATCATAATCTTGACCATTGAATATTTCCACATCACAATATGCCTTGTAAATCCTATAAATATAACATCATGCTCCAACATTTCATAACACATCTTGAAGCAAACTTACTCTGCAGAAATCATTTGAAAGCAATAGAGCATTTTGAGAGAGTTTAGAGTTTGAAGTAATTTAGCATTTAGAATTGTGGTTATCATATTACTTGAGAATCATGTCTTAGTTTAGTAAATGCACTTTCATTATCATAATAATTTCCTAGTAATCATTATATCACAACTCTTGCAGCATAGAATAATCTTCATTTTATCACAACAACATTCCTATTTTATCATCATGGCATTAATCACATAGTTTATCAAATCATGTAGGAGCTAGGATTCTTGCATTTCACAACATCCATTCTCTAGGTTGTCATTCTAAAGTCATAGTGCAAAATAAAATCTGAGAGCCATTGTGATTCAAGGAATCCTTAGAGATAGGAAACAATGGATTTTTTTTAGGAATTGCTTGTGTTTTGAATTTGGTTAATTCTGAAATTCGATTCTCTAATATAATACGTCTCATTGCTTCTATGTTTTGATTATTGAATTTTACTCATATTTAACAACACACATAAATAGGCACCCACCGTGGGGCTTGGCCCCTTGGTTTTAAAATTTTCTAGAAAATTGTGTCTTATAGGTTCCGACATGAAATGTTTTAGTGCGACCGTGAGCTCTTTTAGCACATGTGAAACATTCTTTGGCACATCCAAGCACTGTTTTGGCGCATACATACTTTTGTTCGATGCATGAATACTATCTTCTAGTGCATACATGGGGTCTTTTGGTGCATTCATAATTTATTTTAGTGCATGTATAGACTTTTTTAGCACATACACTAATGTCTATAGCTCATCTATGCAATACTATAGCACATTGAGCCATTGTTATGGCGCATCTGTTTTACTTTACATAAATTCAAAATTCTGAGGATTAACCAATTTTTTTTATTTTTCAGGAATTTTAAATGTTGTTAGAGGCTCTGTTGAAACTAATAAACGCTATCAAAGACTTCAAATTTGAGAATACTAACATTTTATTGTAGGGATTTATTGTTGTTTCTTTCGATTAAGTTAGGAACATAGCTTAATTAGGAGGATAATTGAACAACATGTCTATTATGTTTGTGGAGTGATAGGCATGCGCTCTCCCCCTAGCTATGTGACCAAAAAATCCATACCCATTCTTTTCATTTTATTACATTTAATCCTTAGAGGGCCTTCATTGGTGGGAAAAGAGGTAATCACCCCAAGGGAATGACCCAACCGGTAATACGCTAAAGCCAAGCAACTTATAGCTGGTATATAAGTGTGGGTACTTGGGGAAAGTTCAAGTATCATAAAGACTTTTCTGAAAAGAAGGACATCAATGGTCTCTTGTCATATGGATAATCCCCCACGAACGGAATGCCTATACTAGAACCTTTTGTTATAGAAAGCCAAAATCCCTTTTCTATTTGTTGGTGTAAGAGGTATAACCTTTGAAGTCATCCCATATTCTTGTGGCTAATGATAATTTTGTCGTGGGAGATTCATGAGGACTGAAGCTTGGCTAACTCGAGAAGTAAGTGTCATGGAGGGGATCTAGCGTGGTCAAGCTTCTATTCATTCACAAAAAGTAAGAATAGTTGGACTAAAAATCCAAGTAGGAATCTAGTAGATACTCTCCTACACAACCTTATGATTGTACTTGCTTGATTTTTCGTACATGTGTATTTTAAAAAAAAAGTCAAAAAATAACATTTGAACATCACAAACAGAAATGTACAACCACTGATTTAGAAGAACATCCAATCAAACAATCAAATCCATTGCTAGAAAACAAGAAAAATCAATCAAAATGTCAAAAATAGAGAATGTTTTCCAAATCAGTGCATCCATTGACAACCCTAGCGAATGCCTTCCATATTTGGGTGCATCCATTTACTATTCTAGTGCATACCTTCCATATTCTAGTGCATTGATTACCTGTTCTGGTGCATACACACCCTATTTTAGTGCATCTATGTGATTCTACATCACATACCTTCGATATTTTAGGACATCCATTGCTTGTTATGGTGCATATCTTCCATATATTAGCACATCCAGGCCATTCCTTGGTGCATCAGTCTTTTAGCACATCTGTGCATTGTTTTGGTGCATTCAAAAAGAATTCAAACCAGAGAGCTAAATTCCCTTTCTGTCCAAATTTTAAACCCACAATTCAGGATCCCTCTTCAAAATACAACCCTTCCTCAGCCATAACAGAGTCTTAAAACTTGTTGAAACTAGCATTTTCGAGAGAAAATCCTTTACCTAAACTTTGATAAAAAATTTAAAAGTGCCTCATCATCACACCAATCTTTGATTAGCGGTTGAGTTTCACCATCAGGATTCATAATCCTTTATCAAGATTTATCATCCTTCATCCTGAAGCAAACATTGTATAATCAGATTTAACTTAGTCCTCTTGGAACTCCTAAACAACGATCAAAGATTAGTATATTTTTCATCACTTGTATGCCCATTCAAACAAGATCCCAAAGAAAAAAATGCAAATAAAAAGAAGTTGAGACCCAAAACACCATGGGTGAAGCTGAGGAAAACCCATTCCTTAAATTCCATACACCTGAAACTAAGGAAATAAATGAGGAAGACGTCCAACAAGCTCAACAAGATCCAAATTTCCACAAATTCCTAGAAACGATTTTCAAAATAGATGGAGAAAAATACCTTTCGATGTTGGCTAAACAAGGTGTAAAATTACCTAATGACTTTGATGTAAATCAATTGAAAGGAGAACCCAAAAAGACCAAAACTAATCCCCCAACCATAGATCCAATAACTACCTTAACCAATCAAATGCAAAATATTCTACAACAACTTCTTGACATGTAAAAGGGAACCAGAGAAAGGTACTCGATACAAGACATATGTCCATATAATTTTTTTTGGAATCTACCTCAACTTTCTGGTCGACCCATTTGAAGACTTAGGTGTTTTCCCTTTGTTTCAGGCCTTTACCGCCATACTATTGCAGGGTTGCCTTGGTGGCATGGTTGTGTGGTTTACTGCTTTACTGCAGGTCACCTTACTCTGTTTGGCAGTTGGGCGGTGTTACCGCCTTACTGTGGTGGTCTTGTTCCTGACTGGTGGTGGCATGGTGAAGTGGCTGCAGCTTGGTTGATAGTTACCTCCTTACCGCGGAGGTGGCTCGATGGTGGTGAGGCAGTGCGGTGAGTGGCAGGCTAACAAAGCATTGTCTTACCACCTTACTGGTAGGTGGTCCGTTCGGTGGCGAGGTCTAGCGATGAGCGAAACAGTGGTGGCGGGCTGGCAGAAGATGGTTACCATTGTACCACGGATGGTGTTCGGTTAAGCCGCGGTGGTGTGGTTGTCGATGACACGTTGGCGGTTACCGCCTTATTGTGGGTGGTGAGGAGACTCACCATAGTACCATGGTAAGACCGTTGGCAGTCTAGTTGATGGTTACCGATCTACATTGGGGTGGCCTATCAACCCCCATGGTAGCATGGTTTGACCGTCAGCAGTCCCTCAGACTGGTCACTGCCTTACCGTGGTTAGTTGTATGAGGACGGCGATAGTGCAAGCATGTCTTGGCAAGCTCGGTGATGGTTACCTCCTTACCATGGAGGTTTAGCAGTCTGGGTGCGGTAGCATGATGGAGCTGCGACGATCAGTGTTGGTGCCTACTGCCTTACCGCGAAGGCTTGTTCCTTAAGCCACGGTGATGTGGTTTGACCACTGACGGTCTGCGAGGCGATTACCACCATACCGTGAGGTGGGCCTGACCAGGTAGCGATAGTGCAGTGAAGTGAAGGGTGAGCTTGGTCGAGCTCACCGCTTTACCCTAGTAGGTGGTAACGAGCTCAACGGTAACACGGTATGAGCTTGGATGAGATCGGAGCTCGGTTGACCGAGTGGACTAGACTTTCAAAGAGACCAGCGAATGGGTGGTGGACATGTGGCTCAACTTAGTAGGTTGATTGGTTGAAGGCCAAAAGAAGTTATTGCTGCTAACTCAGGGTGGCGAACACGAACCCGTTTAAGGCATGGATTTATTGCATGGGCGACTCAATGAAATTGGTGCAGATCGGATGCGTGCCTGGGTGGCTCGATGCAAGGAGGATGACATGGGCAGATCTATCAGTGATTTTTCTAAGGACGATTTTGATTGTTTGGACTAGTAGAAAATGTTGGCGCATGAAAAGAGATTAAGAAATCTCATGTGCATGTAGAGATGATGGAGAGTTATTGAGAGAGAGAGAGGTTGAGAGTGTGTTCGAGCAGTATGCTAAGGCATTGTAACTACGAACACTTTATCTCTCATTTCTGCAACAATGTGAACCTATTGTGAGGCCAAGTGGTTGGGTTGGCCATGAGGCTGGCTGTGACAGTTTGTTATGAGGAGCTAAAGGGAATCTATGTAGATTTTATTGGAACTACATGAAGGTTCTGGTTTTGTTGCCTGCCTGCATTCTCCTGTTGGACAAGATGTATTATCCTGAAGAGCATAGCTCTGTGTTTGTATTGTAACTATTTTTTTACTGAATAATACAAGTGAGCTAAATGTTTTGGAGGTGGGATTTTTTACCTGAAAAGGTTTTCCCCATGTATATATGTGTGTCATCATGTTTGTCTTTCATGCTGTTTGATTCATGTTTTTGAATATGTGCTTATGTTGAATCTGTTAATAGCTATGCACTTACTTTCCTTAGTAGGATCGATGGGGGATCAGCTATGCCTACTTCCGCTTTATGGCATAGTTGTTTGTGTCTTTGTTGTGATTTTGAATTGAAATCACTAAGGCACTGATGTCTTAGATGTCTATCTTGATGACAAAACTAAATCCGTATCCCCAACAAGAGGTATCAGAGCTAGGAGCTTGTTGCTCTTGATACCAACAAATCGTATCAGAGCTAGTTGAAGGAGGTGGAGGCTTGATGATACCAACCATTGGTATCAAAGTCTACTCTTGGTTGCTGAAGTTATGGGTTTTCTCCTATGCTGATTTCTCAGCTTGGAAAGCTTGAGGAAGTATGGAGAAATCGGTTGGTGATTGATCCTATGATGAGTGGAAGTGTGTGCTTCTTTGATTCAACACATAGTTTGAAAGGTGCTAGAGATGACTGGAGTTGGTCATGTTATGGCAACATGGTCTGAAGCTCTTGGCTCATAGAAAAGTTCCTGATGCAAAGGACGTGAGGTATGTTCATGGTTGTGTTGCAGCGAATCGTGGTTTCCATACTGGGCATCTGTGTGAGAGGCTCCCTGGCGGTATGGGCTTTCTTGTGTTGTTTTTTCAGCCATGGAAATGTTGTTCTTGTGTTGGGTGTTTTGACTTAGCACTGAAGGCATTTACTCTGTTGCTTTGATTGCATGGAGGCTATGAATTGACCTTGGTGGTCTACAACTTTTGGATAGCCTAGTTCTCTTTTGCTTGTGCATGACTATGGTATTGGAACTGGTCTGAAATGGACCTGTTGTTCCTGTGTTCCTATTTCTTGCACTTGCATGGTTCAGATTCATGTCTTTGGCTCTAGAGGTTTTTTTTAGATTGTCCTAAAAAGTCTCATGCTTTTTCATGTTTCTTTTCATTGTTCTGGTTAACTATGATGGTTGTGTGCAGACTCTTGAGTTGTCTAGATGATAAATGAAGATGGAGATGCGTGGGTGTTTTATAAACACTATGGTTTTATAGGTTTTACATGGTCAAGAGAAAACTTGCGTTGTGTGGAGCTATTGTCTACTATTTTCTAGTTCCTAAATTTTGGGGTGTGACTGGATGAGATAGCTGTAGTTTGACTGGTCTTGAGGAGGGTGTCTTCTCTACATGAGAATGTTGGTATTTGTTCTTTCATTCAACATTTCTTTTGGTGTTGCTTGTGGGCTTCCTAGATTATGGTGCTTGTGTTGTGGACATATTTGGCAAGTTAGATCTGTTGTTGATTTGGTGTTTGAGTCATGGTTGTCTACATAGCTGTTCTCTTTGAGATCTTAGTTTCACAGTTTTCTAGTGTGATAATAGATTTGCAAGTTGTCTTTTGAAGTGGATCTCTAAGTTGTGTGGCTGATAGATTAGCTACCTATTAACTTCTATGAAACAACTCGGGAGTGGACTGTCTATATCCACATGATTGCTTTTGTGATATTGCAAACCTGTTAGTTGACCTTGTCTATGGTCACTTGTGTATTGGCGTGGATGTTTTGAGATGAGAAGGTAAATGGAATTTTGAGTACCTGACTAGTCAGTTATGGGGACCTGAAGCATGAGAATCACGATGTCACGGAGAGCTTGTTGCACTAGTTAGTGTAAGCTTTTGACAGTGATAGTGTTGTCATTCATAGTGCTTGGAAAGCTCGATGTCATATTGCAGTGGGAGCTTTAGCAATGACTGGTGTCCTTCTTTGGTGTTGCAGTTGTTGTGTTCTTTTGCATATGCATGTTCTCTATTTGAAGGAGTGCAACATCTTGAAGCCATGGAAGACATTGTTTTTTTTTGGCTAAGTTGTTGGTGGTGCTTGACAAGTGATGTTGGTTTAGAGTTTTTGGCATGTTTCTCTGCTCTTGAAGACCATGGAAATTTCACTTGAAGCATGCTATCTCCTAATGGAGATGTGTAGATCATGGTGTCATGATAAGTTCCTGTCCTAGGTTTGGAGCTTTGATAGTGGTCTGGTGGGTTCTCTTTTTGTTTTGAGTACATTGGTCATATGCTGGAGGACTTCATGTTTATTGCAATGATGCAGTTTGGAGTTAGCATGAGATGATAGTATGTTGGTGCTCATGGATACATGGAGAGTAAGTTTTTCTTTGAAGGTATTTTCCCATTATATCTTTCAGATGTGAGTTATGCTTTATTTTTCATGGATATGAATCTTGAGTTGTTGTTTTAAATTCTAGAGTATTCATAATGGAAGGTGGATAGCATAATGCATCTCCTTGTTCTCTTCAGGACTGATAGGAGATGTTTATGGGTTAGTTTGATCATATTTTGAGTTTCTCACATCCATGGAGTTGTTGGATGTTGTTTTGGATTTTCTCTTTTGGGATGTGAAGAAGATCATTCTTGGCACAGCTAGTTTGTAGAAGGGAATGTTTTGATTTGCATTTTCTCTCTAATCTGGTCTTGTTCTTCCTGAATGTTCTTTTGACTTAAGATGTAAGATGTCTTTGTGGAGCCGTGGTGGTCTTTTGAGGTCATGTGTTGTTACTTTGGTGATGATGCATAGGTTCCTGTGACCTCTTTCTTTAGTTAGATTTGGAGGACCTTTTAAGAATGGTGGATGGTTGTTGAGAGAAACATTTCTTGCAACAAGTGGTTGCAAGTTGTGCAAAACAGAGTGGGTGTCCCTTGTAGCTACATAGCTACTTTTCTTTGTGTAGCAATTGGTGGCTTGGTATGCCTAAATCATGTGTGATGGTGCTTTTGTTTGCACTCATCTGGATAGTGCCCATGCAGTGGGAGTACCTGGACATGTTTTAGTCTACTGACTGGTTGACACAGGGTTCTTGTTTGCTGCTGAGATGGATGGTTAAGTGATGGCGTGTGTCTGCTGATGGTCATACCTTTGAGGTATGGGTGATTGGATTAGCACGAGTTGTGGGTGTTGTTTTTCAATCAAGGATAACTTTAAGAAACCCCCCCCCTCGGCGAAGGTGTAAAATCTTGGCGAATCTTTCCTTTTATTTGAAAAAAAAAAATTCCTGGCGAATCTTATGCACAGTATTAATTTTTTTGTAAAATCCTGGAAAATCTTAATGAATAATTGGTAAAAATAATAATCATAGTGACGAATCCTAGTGAATCTTGGCACGCTCCTATCACAATACAGGTGGGGTCGAGGGCTAGATCTTCCCCCATTCCTAACAAAATTCAATACCATTGGCCTAGCAATGCTTCATCGACAGAACCCCCATCACAATCCTGTCGATGGCCCGATGAAAATGACTCACAACCTAGTATTCGTGTAACAATACTCTATCGAGCTGACTCCTAAGGTACTCTCCTGATATACCGATAGAGTCAAGTTGTCTTGACAAAAGTAACCATGAATTATAACCATGGGCATGAATTATCGAATGCATAAAGTATATCGGGAGAACTATGGTGCATCGGGGAAACATTATCTGGCGTCCCACTGATAGAACGAAGGATGGCTGCAAGTTCATTCCGCACCCTAATACACATGCGCCTTTTTAAAGGCTTGTTGAGGCCCAAAATTTTTTTTGGGCCACACGATTAGATTTAATCATGTGGCCCAAAACAAATTTCAGGCCTCAACAAGCCATTTAAAAGGAACATGTGTATTAGGGCCTGAAATCAACCTACAACCGTTCAATTAAAAAACTAATCTATGGCAATACATAAAAGAAAATATTCCTCAAATTAAATAGTAATTTATTATTAGTGGCGATATTGCCCCAAAATTAATAGGAGGAATATAATATTACTGGCGAATATAATTAATTTTTTTAGTAATTGTATAAAATACTGGTGAATTAGTTTTGATGACGCATCGTTTACATGGCGAATTAATCAAGACAAAATTATTTTTTCATAAAAAACCTGGCGATTTAGTCTTTGTTTCAGCTTGTACTATTAGCCATTTTTGGAGCTCCTGATTTCTATTATTAGCCAATTGGCGAATATTCGCCACTAAAGTTTTCCCTGTTTTCAATCGCCTGGTTTGATCAATTGGATGAGGGTAGTCAGTTGTGGTTGTTGTTCTAGCTGATGGTGTGCTTGTTCTGGAGAATTGTGGTCTGTGTCCTATTTCTTGTGCTTGTGTTGGTGCCTTGTTATTTGTTGTTGTTTTCCCTTTGTCGCTAGAAGGGTCATTTTCTTTCATTCCTGAGATTGGTGCATTTATGCCTTGGTTTGTTCATTTTCCTACGTTGGATGTTTGGAGCAGTTGTCTGAGATGGTGGACATTTTCAACGTCAATTGCAGTGGTCTTGGTTGGAGCATGAGAGCATTTTTTTGGTCCTTGTTCAGGTTCTTGGAGGATGCCTAAAAGTCTAAGGCAAGTGGGAGATTGTTGGAATCTGTCTCAACTTTTTGGTTGACCCATTTGAAGACATAGGCATTTTCCCTCTGTTTCAGGCCTTTACCGCCATCCCACTGCAGGGTTGCCTTGGTGGCACAGTTGTGCAGTTCATCGCTTTACCGTGAGTCACCTTACTCAGTCTAGAAGTTGGGAGTGTTACCGCCTTACCACGGTGGTCTTGTTCCTGACTAGCGGTGGCGCGGTGAAGTGGTGGCGACTTGGTTGACAGTTACCTCCTTACCGCGGAGGTGGCTCGATGGTGGCGAGGCAGTGCGGTGAGTGGCGGGCTGACAAAGCATTGGCTTACTTCCTTACTACTAGGTGGTCCATTCGATGGCGAGGTATCACGGTGAGTGGTGCAGTGGTGGCTAGCTAGCAGAAGATGTTTACCGCTGTACTGCGGACGGTGTTCGGTTAAGCCACGGTGGTGCGGTTAATGACGATAGGTTGGTAGTTACCGCCTTACCATGGGCGATGAGGAGACTCACCATAGTACCATGGTAAGACCATTGGTGGTCTAGTTGATAGTTACCGCTCTACTGTGGGGTGGCCTATCGGCCCCCACGGTAGTGCGGTTTGACCATCAGTAGTCCCTCAGACCAGTCACCACCTTACCGTAGTTAGTTGTATGAGGACGGCGGTAGTGAGGGCATGTCATGGCAAGCTCGTTGATGGTTACCTCCTTACCATGGAGCCCTAGCAGTCTATGTGCAGTAGCACGGTGGAGGTACGATGGTCAGTATTGGTGCCTACCACCTTACTGCAAAGGCTTGTTCCTTAAGCCACGGTGATGTGGTTTGACCACTGATGGTCGACGAGGAGGTTACCACCATACCATGGGGTGGGCCTGACCAGGTAGTGGTAGTGCGGTGAAGTGAAGGGTGAGCTTGGTCAAGCTCACAAATTTACCATGGTAGATGGTGACGACGGTATTAGCTCGGACGGGCTCGAAGCTCGGTTGACCGAGTTGGATTAGACTGTCAGAGTGACTAGCGAATGGGTGGTGGACACATGGCTGGGCTCAGCAGGTTGATTGGATGAAGGCCAAAAGTAGTTATTGCTGCTGACTCAGGGTGGTGAACAAAAACCCGTTTAAGGCATGGATTTATTGCCTAGGCTGCTTGATGAAATCGGTGCAGATTGGATGCGTGCCTAGGTGGCTCGATGCAAGGAGGACGAAATGAGTAGATCTGTTAGTGATTTTCTTGAGGATGGTTTTTACTATTTGGACAACAGGACATGTTGGCGCATGAAAAGAGATTAAGCAATCTCATGTGCATGTAGAGATGACGGAGAGTCGTTGAGAGAGAGAGGTTGAGAGTGTGTTCGAGCAGTATGTTAAGGCATTGTAACTGTGAACACTCTGTTTCTCGTTTATGCAACAATGTGAACCTGCTATGAGGCCAAGTGGCTGGGCTGGCCATGAGGTTGGTGTGACAGTTTGTTATGAGGATCTGAAGGGAATCTATGTAGATGTCATTGGAACTACATGAAGGTTCAGGTTTTGTTGCCTACCTGCATTCTCCTATTGGACAAGATGTATTATCCTGAAGAGCATAGCTCTATGTTTGTATTGTAACTGTTTTGTTACTGAATAATACAAGTGAGCTAAATGTTTTTGAGGTGGGGATTTTTACTTGAAAAGGTTTTCCCCATGTATATTTGTGTGTCATCATGTTTGTCTTTCATGCTGTTTGATTCATATTTTTGAATCTGTGCTTGTGTTGAATCTATTAATAGTTATGCACTTACTTTCCTCAGTAGGATCGATGGGGGATCATATGTGTCTGCTTCTGCTTTATGGCATAGCTATTTGTGTCTTTTTTGTGATTTTGAATTGAAATCACTAAGGCACTGTTGTATTAGATGTCTATCTTGATGACAAAACCAAATCCATATCCCCAACACTTTTGATCAAAGTGTGAACATGATTTCATTTCCCAAACATTGTGAATTCCCAAAATATGATAAATAATAAGGTAAAACAAATCCTATAGATCACATAAGGGAATTTTGAACCATGAGCCTTGAATTCAGACATGAGGAAACTTACTTTATGCGATTGTTCCCATGAAATTTGGGAGGACAATGTATGCAATGGTTTTCGCAATTACCCCCAGGGATCAAATCCTTTGAAGAATTAGTCAACAAATTTATCACCCAATACTCTTATAACATTCAACATGAGATTACAATGAAGGACCTTTGCAATGTAAAATAGAAAAAGGGTGAATCCTTTCTTGTATTTTTACGAAGGTGGAGAAGATTATTTGCAAGGTATCCTCATGCTATACCAAAAAAGGAAAAGATGGAAGTATTCATTGACAATTTAAATGATGATATGAGTTATAGGCTTGAATTACAATGTCCACCTACCTTTGAGAAATTCATTGAAAACAAAATCAAAATCGAAGAAGCTTTGGTCAAGAGAGGAATCTTGAAAATTTACAATGAAAACAATTCAGCCAACTCCTCCAACAATGATAAACCAAATTTTTGGCAAAGATACAAGAATATTGGCAATGATGCTTCAACTAAAACACATAATTCCAAACCAATCTTCAATCTATCGAGAATCACACCTAAGACCAACCAAAACCCCAATCAGAACAGTAACCAAAATAGTGCTCCATCTTGACAACCACTATATAAAATGCCATCAAATCACAAGAAATTCACACGTTTGGGTCAATCGATAGAATCCACATTGAAGGAACTCCTTGTAGAAGATATTATCACTCTACCATACACTCAAGGTTTTTAACCAAAAGTGAAATCATCATGGTGGAATGATTCTCATTATTGTGAATTTCATTGATGCAAAGGCCATCTAACAAACAACTGTATGTAATTGAAGCACAAGGTACAAGACTTGATCAACCATAATATCATACAAATAGAAGGACCCCAAACAAATGTTGATCATGGTGCATTCAAGAATCCCTTACCAAATTATGACAAAGGGGAATCCTCTACAATGAACAACAAGGAGAAAAATGTGAATTTTGTTCATGATACTACCATCTATCATATTTCAACTGTTGAAGATCAAACAAATAACATTAGGATCTATGACACACAAGACATGGTTGCATCCAACAATCAAATTAATGACGCTCCAATTCAACATGGACAAATACCATCATAATTAAAAATAAAGCAATGACACCAACATCACCTCTAATCAAGTCCATAACATCAAACAAGACATGGCTACAACAAAGAACCAAATCAATGTCATAAAAATAAAAGAAAAACAAGATAGTGTGCCTGTAAATGAAAAAAAAAGAGCACAATCCAAATATGTTTTAAAAGGAAGCTCATCCAAAACATCCACTACCCCATCACATCAATACAACATTATTGATCAACTTCAAAATATCCCAGGACAAATATCTATTTTGAAACTCCTCAAGATTTCACCCGCCCACAAGGATATTTTGGAAAATGCCCTAATGGACACAATGGTACCAAAAAATTTATAATTTTTCACCTTCCAAGCCATGGTGGGGAATTTGGTTACACCTCATTGTCTATCCTTTTTAGAAAATAATGACATATCTCTCACTCATCCCCATAACACAACACTCCACATTGAAGTCTTACTACATAAAATATGAGTCAAGCATGTTCTAGTAGATGGAGGATCCAGTCTTAATATATGTACTTTAAAGCTTGTCCATGCATTGGGATTCTTAGAGAATTCAATAGATGCAAGGAAAAATATCACCATCAAAGCCTACAATGATGAAGAAAGAGCTTCAAAGGGACTAATTGTGATGCAAATCTAGGTAGGGTTGATTCAGGTAGGGCTGATTCCATAACAAAGAATCTCTCGCTTCCCCATCTGCCACACCAAGTAATTCAAGCCAATCAGTTTCCTTGTCAAAATTGCATGCCATGTCCTCAAATGAAGAAAGAAAATCAAGTTCCTCATCTAAACAACGTAATAAAAAGGAAGAAGTTGCCCCTTCTGCATCCACCAATCATGAAGCCCAACTAAATTCTTTGTCCAAAAAAATTGAGAAAAAAGTCCAAGTCAAAGATAAAGGCATCACTGAATATTCTATTGAGCAATTCCTATGTATTTCACAATTATCTTCCCCAAAGTCCTATGGTCAACCATCAACCTCAACACAATAGTCCTCACAATTTGTCACACTCATTGATGGAAGATTCATATAAGTAAGCACTCAAGTTGAGGAATATGATGATAAAGATGTCCTAAACTGGATTTACAAGGATGAATCTAAATCTCAAGCAGCAAAAACTAATGTACAAACAACAGTATTGCAAAGGGTTTTCAATCTTGGAAAAGATGGGATATGAAGGACAAGGACCTATCGGTAAGAGAAAAGAAGGCATAATGGATCCAATCCAACCCATCTTAACCAATCCAAAAGACAAGACAAGACTAGGATATAAAGAGGAAACAAAAGAAGAGGCCACCAAGAAAGTTGTTGAACGAATCCTACAACTGTAAGCTAGTAATGACTATGAAACTAATTCAAATGAATATGAGTGGGATTCGTTATCTAAAGATTCTTGTCATCACAAGGGAATTGATGTGATACAAAACTATGCACCCATACATGAGGAGGGACGAAGCTTGGGGTTAGGACCACTTGAATTTGGATCACAACCTATCGATGGCTCAAGTGAAGACAATCAAACTCCTAGAGAGACAGATCATTCAAAGGAGAGTTACATCATAGACCTCGACCTTGCTATAGGATTTCTTGAATATGACGCTATCAGGACCCTCATGACCTTTGACGTAAACCAATCCAAAAATTCCCTACCTCTAGTACATCCCAAAATTATCGACTGGAACCAAACCGAGCCTCTTGACATCCCTATCTTTTCAAACGATGAGGCTATCATCAAATTCCTCTGTGATGACAACCCTGAAACATGTTCCACCAGTGAATCTTAGAATGAAGCTTAAGATTGGAGGAGTGTCAAATATCTCAGCTGCAAAATGAATAATACAAAAAATCAATCTAATGGTGAAAATCATTCTATGGTAGTATTAGATCAAGAAAGAGTAAAAATAAAGAGCATATCCAACGGTGAAAACCTCTCTGAGGCACCGAAGGATGAGAGATTTGACACTCCCCCAAACATTTTCAAGAGAGATAAAAAGTATTGATTGAGCCCACTCAATCCATCAACATTGGCACAGTAGAAACAATGAAGACTCTACATTTAGCCGCATCTCTGATAGAACCTGAAAAACCAAGCTTCACCAAATTCTTTGAAGAGTGACAAATCAACTTTGCTTGGTCCTATGCAGACATGCCAGGGATAGATCTAGATTTAATCATGCAACATCTATCCTTGCCACCAAGAGTAAATCTAGTGAAGTAGAAGTTAAGGAAAATGTATCTGCATATGGCCCACTTGGTGAAAGAAAAACTGAAAAACCTATTGGATGTGGGGTTCATCAGACCAATTTATTATGTTGAGTGTATATCCAACATTGTACTAGTTTCAAAACCTGACAACAGTATCCATATTTTTACATATTTCAGAGATCTCAATAAAGCTTGTCTGAAGGATGATTTTCTTCTACCCAACATAGACATCATCGTGGACCTAACAGCTGGACATGCTATGTTGTCACTCATGGATGGCTTTTTAGGATATAACCAAATCAAAATTGCACCTGAGGATCAAGATAAAACAACCTTCACATGCCCATGGGGTATATTCTATTGGAACATCATGCCCTTTGGATTGAAGAATGCAGGAGGGTATGTACAAGATCATCATGGAAAAAATAGGCCCTTAAGTCGTGATGAAAATTCAAAAAATTAGATTTTGGCAGCTTGACGTAAAAATTTGAATAAGTTATCTATATTATTTCAAAAATATGTAAGAAAAGAATTTATTTAAAATTGAATGTAGTTTCTAAACTACTAGAGTTTTTATAAAAAAAAAATCTATTTAGTGAAAATTTGAAATTTCAATGCAGTAGTACTTAAATTTCAGGGAAAATATAAGAAGTAGGTGTTTGTCTAACCACCCTAACCACAATAAAAATATAATATTTTCTTATTAGATTTTAGATATAAGTAGAGGACTCATGTCTCAATGAGATGCATATTTTTTTGTAATTTTTTTCCAAGTAAATAATTAATTATGAATTTTTTATTACAACTTTAAAAAATATAAAAACTTGTATGTCTGACGACTTAACTTGGTCAAAAATTCATGAAATTCAATATTTTTTTAATCCTATAGTATGTGAAGCATAGAATGTGATGCATGTTTCAGATTCAAAAAATGTGATACCTTTTGAGAGCTATAGATGTTTTTCAATCAACCTATCAATCAAGACTTTAGTCGTAATTCAAATAGAAAATGAATAATAATTATTTATTAAATTCAAAGTAAAGCATAATTTATATTGGTGAAAAGTTGAGAATCTCCTTTAAAAACCTTTTTCATTTCATTAGTTTTTGGTAAAAAAATAGTCATCAGCCACATGGGCCATCATATCACTTACATATCGCCACTTTTTTGGCCCATCATAATCCTGCACATACCCAAGAGCTACTTATCAGTGAGCCATGATGGCCATCTTCCATGAAATGATGCACACATTTATGGAGGAATATTTAGATGATTTGTTGGAAAAGTGATATACCAGAGAGGGACACCTAGAGATCCTAGATAAAATCTTCACCAGACTTGAAAAATTCAATGTATGATTGAATCCAAAAAAATGTGTATTTAGGGTGACATCTGCAAAACTCCTAGGATATATAGTTTCAAAAAAATGCATTGAGGTGGATCCCGCAAAATTTAAGGAAATCATGGAAATTTTTCCTCCAAATAACATCAATCAACTAATATCACTTCAAGGAAGATTTCAGTCTATCCGAAGATTCATCTCACAATTAGCGGACAAGACCCATCCTTTCACTCACTTGCTACAAAAAAATGTTTCCTTTAGATGGGATGAGAAATGTGAAGCCGCTTTCAACCAATTGAAACAATATCTAATGAGTCCACCTGTCTTAGCACCACCAGCAGAAGGAAAGCCACTCTTACTATACATAGCAACAACTAAGACATCATTGGGAGATTTTCTAGCACAAGAGGATTCAACAGGAAAAGAAAGGGAAATCTATTATATTAGTATAACATTAAATGGCTATCAAATAAATTACACATCCATTGAAAAGGCTTATCTTGCAGTATTTTTTTCCACTTAATAATTATGACATTATATGCTAACTCATACCATCAAGTAATAGCCAAAATTGATCCATTGAAATATCTACTCAACAAGAAAAATCTAAGAGGAATATTGGAAAAGTGGGTAATGATACTAAGTGAGTTTGACATCCAATATGTCAATAGAAAAGCCATCAAAGGTCAAGCCATTGTAGATCAACTAGGTGAAGCATTGTTACATGATGATCATCTTCTACACATTGAGTTTCCAGATCCTGATGTTCTTACCATAACAACAACAAAATGGATGTTATACTTCGATGGATCCTACACTCAACATGGATCAAGAGAAAGAATTTTATTTGTCACCCCTCAAGGGCATACTATTCCAAAATCATACAAATTGATGTTCCCCTACACCAACAATATCATGGAGTATGAAGAACTCATCATTGGCATAAAAATAGTCATAGGATGGAAAATCATAGAGTTGCAAGTCTACGAAGATTCTCAACTAGTCATAAATCAATTCAATGATGACTATCAGACAAAGGACGATAAAATGATGCCCTAAAAAAGGATGATTGCTGAATTTAAGAAATACTCTGTTGCCATCAAATTTGAACAAATCCCAAGAATAGAAAACAAAGTTGTTGATGCTATGGCCACTATTGCTTCTCTATTAAAAATTCAAGATAAACTGAGTCGTTATGAGTTCATGGTGGAAAAAATACTTACCCCTACCTATGATGATCCTGAGTCCCAAGTCATTCCACCTAACTAACATTGATACCTCAATCTATGGGAAGATCTACACCTATCTAAAAGATAACACCCTTTCCCCTGACCTATCACGAAACCAAAAATGAAACTTCATCCACCAAGCCACTTGACACGCCATTATCATAGATGTACTTTACCGATGAGGTCTTGATGGAACTCTCCTTCAATGTCTAGAACACAACGAGTCTGAAACGACCTTACAGGAAGTTCACAAGGGTATCTTTGGAACACATTCAAGTGGTCTTACCCAAGCAAAAAAAATCCTACGTTTGGGGTATTACTGGTCGAATATGGAGGGGTCTTTCCAACTTGTTAAGAAATGCAAGAAATTTCAGATCCATAGTAACCTCATACATGCACCAGCACTAGTACTCCAACCATTTACAATAACTTGGCCCTTTTGTCAGTGGGGACTTGATCTTGTGGGGAAAGTTCATCCATCTTCTTCCAATGGGCAAAAATTCATAATCATGACCACTGAGTACTTCACAAAGTGAGTTGAAGTTGTTCCTTTGACTACCATCACTGGTAAATAGATTGCATCCTTCATTCTAAATTACATCATCAGTAGGTATGGCATCCCTCAATCTATTATCACCGATAATGGTAGACCTTTCAAGAATCAAGACATCAAAGAACTTTGTGAAAGGTTTCATATCCAACTAATGTTTTCTACACTGTACTATCCTCAAGGGAACGACCAAGAAGAGGACTCAAAAAAACCTATCCTAAATATCCTAAAGAAAACCATCAATGATGTTAGATGTGACTGGCATATCCAACTAAACCCTGCTTTGTGGGTATACTACACCAACATCCGCACCCCGACAAGAGCCACACCATATGCTCTTGTCTATGGATCAAAGGTTATTTTACCTATTAAGGTTGAGATACCATCACTCCATGTGTCACTGAAAGGAATCATCTTAGATGAAGACTATTGGGTATCTAGGTTACAAGAACTAGAACTGTTAGATGAACGTCGTCAGCTTGTAGTGGATCACCTGAAAGCATATCAGTAGAGAATGTTAAGAAGTTATAATCACAAGGTCAAGCCAAGAAAATTTTAGGTCGGTGATTTGGTAATGAAGGAAAATTTGTGCAATCAACAAGACAAAGGAAAGAAAGACAAGTTTGAACCGAATTGGTTAGGACCCTTTGCCATTGTATCAATCTATGGATCAAGAGCATATCAATTATCCATGCCTAAAGGGGATCTATTTGAGGAACCTATGAATAGCCTCCATCTCAAAAATTTCTACACAAAATTCATCCATTGCATGCCATTAAAAGTCCTAAAGAAATCCAAAAAATATTAGAAAAAGTCCTAAAGAAATTTTAAAAATCAAAAAAAGTCCTAAAGAAATCCAAAAAAAAAAAAAAGGTCCCGCAAAAATACAAAAGAAAGCAAAAAGAAAATACAAAAATACAAAAAAAATCAAAAAAAATAAAATAAAATAAAATACCAAAAAAATCAAAAAGATCAAAAATACAAAGAAAGTGAAAAATCAAAAAAATTGTTGCCTTGATGAAAACTTGGCAAACAGGGGTCTTGGTAACAACAAAAAAATCATAAATTTTTTTAAAATAATGAAATAAAAACAAGTAGTGAAAACCTAGCAATAGGCACTATTTGTGATGAGTCGGCTACTCCATCTGTTGGAACATGTGTTGTTCATCTGCTTTTTCTAGTACCATCATGCATACATGTCTATCATAAAAATGAGCTTCATGAACATATCTGACTACTGCAGTCGTGTCCCACCTTGGCTTTGTTTTCCCTATCCATATCCATAATAATTGGTTTGTTTCTCACTTGGGGAAAAATCTTGAACTCATTGGGGGAAAATAAACATTGAGCTTAAAACAACAAACAAAAAACATCAAGGCAAATTCGACAAAAACAACAATCACCCTAAACATCGAACATCAATCAATCAAACAATCAACCATCCAAATCACATCAAGACAAAACAAATCAAATATCATCTTCTAAATCATGGTTGGATCACTTTAGCATGCATGTTCAATGTCATATCTTGATTGTTATTATCATTTCTCTGGAGTACCTCGATGATGTCCTAAACTAGAGGAGTTAGGAAGGAGAATGATATTTTCTTTGTCTGTTGTCTATGAGCTAATCATTACTACTATGTAAATTATCACGAGACATGCTCTACAAAGTATTAATGATGACATTCTGAATTTGCATGCAAAAACGATTAACTCTTGTTTGTTTACACAAGTGATGCTCAGGTCATCTCGACCCAATTATACCTAGATGCTTGTGTTATCTGACTATGCTATCAAATCTGAACGGAAGTTGTATGGAAGTTGTACTCAGTTCATCATGGTCTAATTATACCATTGATGTTTGTACTAACTTCCAACATAATAAAGGCTCAATGATGATAAAAAGCACAAAAAATTGGCTAACAAAATGACAACATTGCATTTTAGTTTTACATGATAGATTAGATTGCATTCACATTAGTTCTACATCTGTATTCCGATATTTTTCCAAGGATGAAATAGTTTTCAAACGATGTTATCTCTTTCATTAAATGGATTGATTATACTTGACATTAACAAAAGCATAACCATTCACATATAGTTGCATAACCATCCTCATATAGTTGCATAACCATCCTCACATAGTTGCATAATCATTCACATGTAGTTGCATAAGCATTTTAAATTTACACCATGCATTAGAAAACATTATCATATCATACATTCATTCATGCATTCATCATACCTTTGCATTACAAAAATCCAAAAATAAAGCATTTTTCATAGGCCATTCATTATCATAAAATCATTCATCCACATATATCTCATGCATTTTGTATATCATCTATCCATCCATATATTGCATCATAATATTTGCATTAGAAAATACAAAAAAATAAAATTACATCATATTTCATTAGCAAATCATCATCCATTCATGCATTAGAAAAGATAAATCATTCATCCATACATTAGATCATATATGCGCATTTCATAAAATAAAGCATTTCTCATTCATCCATCCATCCATACCATCGATTATTCATTCATACATTAGATCACATATGTATTTGACAAAAACAAAAAAAAATACATTACATCCCATATCATTTGCATAATTGCATCCATCTCGTACATCATAATAAAGATAATCATACCATAATTGAATAAGTAGCATACGAACATCAAATGAGCATCGTAACATAAAAACATGTAGAATCATCATTGCATTCATACATCATTATCACATAACATATAGAATGTAGAAATTAAATGCATCCATCATAAACACACATAAACATCATATAGATCAATCATCATAACTGCATATCATATAAATCTCATAATCATAATGAAAATTGTACAAGGATGTCGAACAATGTAAAGAGATACAATATCAAGAATGTGGCAGTATCATCAAATCGGTGTATACATCAATGTCTCAACAGTACATCAAGAATGATCACGGGGCTCTGTGGTGCTCCCCCCAGATGTTGTCGGCCTTGTTGATCCTCTTGCTAAACCTCCCGTGCCTGATGAACCTGCCCCTGGAGCTCCACCTGGTGGACCCCTGGGAAGCGGCTGTGTTACACCCCTACTGGTGGTCCTCGACTGAGTCTGACCTGATCGAGACTCGAAAAAACTAACCCGTTGCTCGATAGGCACTACCTCATGATATCTCCCTTTGTAGTACTCTACCTCTTGGGAAGTACAAGGAAGCTCTTAGAGATAGTCTATTGTAGATGTGCCCTCACCCACTCTTCGCAGTCTCTCGGCCACAACCTGTGCCTACTCATATCGTTGTCTTGGGACATCCCTCTCAGTTGTCAGGGTCGAAACTTGTGCCTGTGCTTGTGCTAGTGCCTAAGCCTATCCTTGTAAGGAAAATAAAATTATATTGTATATATCTAAAATATTGAGGACTTAGAGGTACAGTGGTATTATATCTCAACCGTGAAATTTTTGAACATGGTAAGTGAATTTTTTTTAGTGTTAGTTATTTGTGTTTGAGTTATGATGTGACTAAATCACCTTAATAGTATACTTTTTTGATTTTTTCTATCTATGTATTACTCTATTACAAACATGCATTGAAGGGGAGGGTCCCATAATGTAAAAGTTAGAGCATGAGAGAGCTTATTCATGTCTATGGTTAGTCTTAAAGGGCACACATGATGCTCCTTCACCCCTTGGACATTAGTAATTAATATCTTAGAGTAACAATATTTTACAACATCAAAAGTATGGTATTTGTGTGATATGACAACAAAATTAAGGACAATATTTTGTTATATATCTTCTTTGTTTATTTATACTATGGTGAGATTAACAATGGCTTAATATACAGTTTTATCTTGTTGTCACTTTTTTATTTTTATATATGATATTCTACATACATGAATGAAATATAATTAAGTAATTCAATATTAAAATACATAATTTTGTTCTATTTGATGAAAAATATGATTGAAAACTAAATTGTTTCTAATATTGTAATCAAATTTATATTATTATATGTTATTATGAAAATAAAAAAATCAGCACAAGTAATTTAGCTAAACAATGACCCTAGAATAGATATATAGATTAATGAAAAAAATTGATTGTTGTTTTATTTACAACAACCCATATTTTTACTGATAATTATTGCTCATATAGATTTTAAATCTTATAAGCTTATTTGTCAAATTAATTTTTTTTTTTCTTTTAATTTTATAATTGTATCTAATTAATTTTATTTTTGAAAACATAACTAATTTGTTAATTAATTAGTGGAAACACTCATATAATCTTTGTGATGGCTTCTACTCTGCCCTCTAGCTTGTTGGCGGCTGCTAGGTTTACTTGCGATGGGACAGGTCATTGTGTTACTGCATCTACTCGTTATGTAGGTGTGTGGCATCGCCCATTCACGAATGTTGTGAAGGGTGGGAATATCTCTGTCGAGCAGGGTCGGGAGTTAAGGATAGCAAAGGCGGTAGGGTTCCAAAAATGGCCATCTTTTGGGGCTCACACTAGAAGCGAGGCAGCACGAAATTGGTGTGGAACGACAACCAAGCAGCATGGTTTGTGGTGAAAACGATGAAGGAGCTGTAACCTTTACGTTGTGCAGCGAAATCCACGATGATTTTATTTGATAATGGCATTGCCAACGAAGTGGGGGAGAATGCAAAGTATTTTCAAAGTTAGGGTTGATTGGCAGGTTTAAGGAATTCTAGTCAGGTTTGACAGACCTGGATAAATGGATCTCAGAAATGTGGTGCCCTGTGCTGGAGGGACATGTACAAATCTACTCTAATGCGGAAGGTATTTTTGTGGTCATTTTTACAGTGAGAAGGATAGGAATGTTGTGTTGTGTGATTACCAATGGAGCTGGGAGGACTGATATTTTCTAATGCTTAAACTCTGACATCCAGATTTCAGCCCAATTTCTGAATCCTTTGGTTTAGTTCCTATGTGGGTAAGGCTCACAAATCTTCCTTTATAATTTTGGTTTGAATCATGCTTCGAAGCTATTGGCAATACATTATGGAAATTCTTGGATGTTGATGAAGGTTCTATTAACTTTCTACACACTACATAGGCACGCATTCTTGTTGAAATGGACATCACAAAAGATCTCCCTGAGGCTACTCTCTTGAAATTTTCTTGTAAAGAGTGGAAGCAATTATTAGAATATGAAGGTGTGTCATTCCAATATCGATGTTGTTTCAGCATGGGGCACATTGCTGAACATTGTTCCCAATGTAAGAGGGTCTCTCAGGAAACATGGTGGAAAGAGATGTCTCCACATCACTATTTGGTGGAAAAAGATGGATTGGTTGGGTCCGCAGTAGGGATAGAACCTGAAACAATGAAGGGACCAACCCCAATAGTTTCTAAAGATCCTCCATCGAAGTTTGAAGGGGTAGGGGGTATTATAGTGGTTGGGAAAGAGCGGGGCAGTGTTCCAAAGGGTGAGATGGGAGGGAGAGTGGAATGTATGAGTGTAGTTTCATTAGAGGAGAAGAAAATTTTAGCTGAGGATATGGGTGAACCTTTATGGGAAGGGGATCTAGAGGAGATTTGGCATAAGGTCTAGAGGAAAAAGAAGAAGAAGAGGGAGGCAGATTTCAACATGATTCTACGCTCTCATGACAAAAGGAAACTAGCAAATAGGTTGCTAGTAATTATTTGTAATGTTTATAGTCTTTGTTTTGTTTTGCTAAGCTTCAATAGTTGTAGGTTGATGAGGATGGGAGGATTGTTGGGTTATGAGGGAGGTTAATTTTTTTTGTTTGTTGTTAAGATGTTTTTGGGTATTTTGATAGTTGTAATACTCTTCTGTTGAATAAATATAATCATGTAGATTATACTTGCCTTTACAGATAAAAAAAAAAAACATAACTAATTTAAATTGAAATAATATAATAATTATTTGTATTATTAAAAGTTTTATATATATATATATATATATTCAAAAAATGATACTACCCCATACATTAAAAAATATAATTAAATGTATATCATTTAAAAAATCACAATTAATCTTTCTAAGTCATAAAGAAGTATAAATTATACTATCTTGCATTCTCCTAATTTATTTTTTGAAAAAATAATAAAATATTTGAGTCAAATAGATTTAACAACATTTTTTAAACTTAGAGAGAGTGAAACATCTATAAATAATAAAGAAACATTGTACTTACTATTTTGATAATAGATTTCTAATTTAAAAATAAAAAATCACAATCAATCCAAATAAATAAACTTAATGCTAGATTTTCATTATAAAACTTATATTAATCTCATAATTATATTGTGATCTCATTTTAAGCTATTGGCAAATAATTAATAATAAATTTAAAATTATTAAGTAAAATGAAAGAAGATCACGATTATGCACAGAAAGAAAAGCCCACTGAATTATGAAGAGACGAACCCAGCGTTAATGTTAAAGCCCTCAACATATTAATTAATTTTATTTTCTTGAAAGAACATATAAAATAAGTCGTGCAAACTACATTGAATAAGTAGACACACTTCTTAACACTGCAGCATTCATAATTTTACCATGTTGACTTCTGTTAATCATCTTTTTTGTTTGGAAGAAGTTGTTTAATTATCTGCACAACTGAGGGTGCTGAAGCTGCCAACACTAGAATAACCCCCCAGAAAATATAAATAGTTTTGATAAGTTTTGGATTCTTCTCCATAAAGTCACTAATTTTCACCATGGCCCGGCGTTTGTACCAATCATTAACATCAATCTTCAAATCCATAAACTTATCTTCATCAGCGAAAGTGAAGTTAACCCCTTTGCACAGACCACTGAAGAGATCACTCGCCTCCTTATCAGTCCCAATGGAGCTCTGAATTATTCCATTCTTCCGCAGCAAAGCCACGTCCTTCTCAGATTGGATCAAACTATTCATAAGAAACACATACTCTGAAATAATGCTGAGCTCTTTTTCTTGACAGACGTCCATAGCCATGAGATTCCTGAAAATCATATCTGCAGTGTCAGATACCCATATCACTGGGAGAAACAGAGTCTTTTTCTCTTTGTCGAAACGGAGGCACTTGGCTGTTGGAACTCCCTCGTACGACTTAAACTTCATTCCGCTATTGTATAACTCTGTAGCAGAAGCCATGAGATAATGATAGTGAGACTCTTTTTTACGTTTATGAGCTGTTTTATGACGATGATTCATAAGACCACGAAGACGGTGACTATGGTGCTCCTCTGGTACTGTAATATGAACATCCTCTGTCTTTTCTCCTTCCTGGATAGTCTCGGACTCATGCACAATGAAATCATGAAAAAACCCCAAAATGTGGTTATACTCCTTCAGATTTTTATACTTTAAATGGAGGGCTTCTCTCAATTTCGCCTCGCGCTCTTTGTGCTCTGTATGTTCTTCCCCTGGTTTTGGCTGCAGAGAATATGAGAAAGGGTGAGCCAAGGCAATTATACTGTCGCATATCATTCTAAGCAGCTCTATCCTCGCTGATTCTTCCGTTAGTTTGTCCTCCATTTCCAACAGTCTAAGCAGGAGAACTATGGGGACCTGATTTTCAAGCAATAGAAGATCAGTTAAGATATCGAATTGACAAGAGCGGACCCTGTTTCTATTAAAAACAGGATCCAGGTTCCACCGTGAATCACCATTGTTGCTCCATTGTGATTCATATTGTGATTCATCGCTGAGAAGCCTGAGAGTTTCTAGAATGAAGCATCCATCTAGAGTGAAGAGCCAAGCAAGGACTTCTTGCTCGCATTCCATTTCTCCTTCATAGCTTGCTGTAATTTCTGGAAGCAACTGCTGCACTTCTCCGACTAGAAAGCGTGCGTGCTGCTGGCCTTCTGGTAACCTTTTCACAGATCGGTTTACGGCTTCCACTTTATATAACTCTATTTCAGAGAGCGGTTGAGATATCCTGCGATGAAAAAGGCCCAAAGAGACTACCCGAGGCACATATGCATCTCTGTTTAAGCTTTTGAGATACATGGGCACTTTGTTTATGGACACAGAAGAAAGCTTTCCTGACTTATCATCTGGCTTATCGTCTTCGGCCTTGAAAAATTCAAACCTGCCCTTCACATCATCAAACCATGAGTAACGTTGTTCACAATCTGCTACCTCTATGTACCACTCTTTTGCGCCCCCCTTCTTACTCTTTGTAGTCATTGTTAACCGCTAAAAGACACACGGAGTAAAAAGATACCTAAAAAACAAAAACAAAGAAAGCAATTCCTTTATAATCTGTTCAATATCTCAATTTTTTTCTGCCTGCCTGGAATCATTATATACAAGATGCGGAATTTATAAGAAATGTGAAAAAAAAATTACCCAGTTGTTTAGAATCTTTCAAAGAACAAAGCCTTCTTCTTCCTGCCTGGAGTTATCATCTGATATCTGTAAAATTGTGCCTTTATCACTTCACCTGCAAAGCTCAAACGTCAGTCATATCAGACTTCAGTCATCGATAACTGTTACATGAAGAAAATTTCAGTATTATCTTTATAAATCCGAGGAGAATCCCATTAAAATTACTAAAGTTTGTAGTTTGAAATGTTGGTATCCCATTAAAATTACTAAAGTTTGTAGTTTGAAAGTTCTTTATATAAGAAAAAAATATAATATGATTCGAAATACATATCATAATTAGTAATATTTGTTCTAAGAAAACAGAACTCTCTTTAAAATTTAACCAGCTCCAAGATATTAACTGATAACTTCTGCTTTCAAGTAGCATAACTTACAATTCCATCAATTATCTTATTCAACCACCAAGTAGCTAGATCAATCAAACTGAATCTTATCCCTTTTATCAAATTTTATATGTCTGAAATGTTCATATTAAGAACTTACTATTAATATAAAAGAGAGCAAACCAGGAACAAGGCCATTTTTAAGATATTCAGGGTAAACCAATTCGTATTTTATGCACATGAAAATGAGTTGAAAAATTATTAATTTGCACTGTAATACAACTTTTTACAGGGCAATGGCTGAGAACAAATTCTTCTAAATCACAGTAACTGTTAAACAGAACTCAATTCGAAAGATTATAATGCTTGACTAAATCGTATATTTTCAAGCAACGTAACTTTTAAAATCGAAAATGAAAACAAAACTCTAGTAAAAGTAAAATCCAGAAGGAAACAAAGATAACAAAACATCTAATTACTCACAGTTGTAAGTGGGTAAACAATGAAAGAACCGATCACTTCTAGGATGGTGCAGTGTGTGACACAAATCACAGGAATTGGGTTTCTCATATAGTTGAAATTTGGTTCCTTACGTAAATGTTGAGACAATCTATTTTCTTTAAATCTTTATTTTATTTTGATTGATGGTTTTTTCTTTACCTCTTCTCGTGTTTAATATTTATTATTGTCTTCGGTCACTTCAATGATGACCACCACCAAGAATGTTTCTCTTTAATAATTTTTTATTTCATTATAAGGGAAAAGTTTCCAAGAACATAGTTGGATACTGTGCAGAGCAATTTTTTATTGATGGTGCGGAATTTTTCAAAAAGATTAATAAGGATGCTTCCTCAACATTGGACATGACATAATATATAATAAGGATATCATTCCAAGAAAGGGGTTTTGGCTTTTGTTTTATTTTGAGAATAGTTATGTAGAATTAAAACATATCGTAACAAGATTAAAATAAATTTGTTTCAAAGGATTTTTAGTTTATTGGTAAATTTGAATAGTTTTGAACTAATCTATAAGAGATTAACTATTGTTAAGTGTAAGGTTCTTGAAATAACAAAGAATGAGACTTAGACCTTGCTTTGAACGACTTTTGCAAAATGGATATTTCTTAGTCCTTCATTCTTAATTAAAGATGTATTAACTGTTTTTCTTGTTTTTAAATAAGATTGCAAACAATCAAAACTTGACATAAAATCCTACATCAAAAAATTAAAAAAATATTTTACTTTTCTTTTGATAAATAAATGTTTAATATTTATAACTTAAATTTTTTAATTTGAATTGATAAGAATTAAATTCCTTGATTTGTTTTTTTGTCTTTATAATTTTTTAAGCATAATTCCCTATTTAATAGCTAAGTATTTTGTCACATATCAAATGAGAAATATTAAAAGAAACTCATGGGTTGTGGCATTTACGCCAGCGACCCAACAAGAGGAAACAACCCATAATAATGAGAAGAGGGCACATGCATGACTAAGAAGGGTCGTGCCATTAATACGGTATGGTGTCCCAGTCCCCTGGCCATCGAAAAATGGCAGGTCGCATGGTAAAATTGGCGCATGACAGTGTTTAAACGCTTACAACCTCTTATTTTGTGGATTCAAGCTTTGTCTTTGGGAGAAAACGTGAGAGTGTGTAGGAAAAAATGGTGTGGGAAAGAGAGGACAAACCGACGTCATTAGAGCGAAGGAGGAATTGTACAGGAACGGGGGGGAGGATTTTTTTGCAAGAAGAATGGATTGCACTGCAAGTGAGAAAGTAGAGGAATAAAAAAGATGCCCTCAAATTCTTCTTTTGATCATCTTTCGCTCACAATCTAGACCTATCTTATACTTTCAGAGATTTTGTTAAAATTTGGTTCATGTTAGCTATGTACACCTCATCATGCTCATTTAATGCAGTTTACACTAGGGAGTATGAGCTAGAATAGCTCCTATTCTTATTAGATTATTTGTGACTATTGTGTTGCAATATGAGTTTAATAAGAAATCAATGATATCATGTTGCATGGGCTGCATATGCAATGCTAACGGTGGACTATTACAATCATTGCTTCCATTCTAAAATAACTCCACACAAACAGAACAATGTTCAAGATTGGGAATTAGAAGAATAGTTTTCACAAGATGAAGTAAAATAAAAGAAGATAAAAGGAAAAAGGATGGTGGTTGTTACGAGTGATATTAGTGTTCCTATCTTTCGAGTACTAATAACAATCATAGTTTTCATGATAGTCTCTAAGAAACTCGATCGAGAGTTTGAGATAAGCTTTATCTCTTATTGGTTAATCTTTTTTAGCACATGTTATCATCTTGTTACTTGTCAATTGGTTTTCTTTCTTTTTTTAATTAATGTGTCTTATTTTTTATTAAAAAAATATTTATAGATTGTGGAATAAATATAGGAACTTTTTAAATATTTGTAATCAATAAGTATGTCCCAATTTGTTCATATAAAAAGTGAAAACTGGAAGTTGAACTTGGGTCACACTTTTATTATTATTTCAATTGTTCAAAAAATGCCTCAAACCACAAAGAAACACAAGAAGATTCGAGGTGAAGTTATGAGTCATTCCATGGATGCGCATTATTTAACCTACCAAGCATCTTCATTAAAATTTGAAGTCCTAATTACCAAATTTATTCATTCAACCTGGTGATGATAAATTAACATCACCACTTATATGCTTACACCCACAAATGCCAAGCTCCTATGACTAGGGTAATCCTTAGACCCTAGACCTAAACCTTGAGCTTTCATGGTGACTGTCTACATATCCCTTCATGTGAATCAAAGGCTTGATAGTTTGCCCCACAATATTAGAAGGATTTCATTCTCTCCTCTTGCATGAGATCCTTGATCTCACTTTTAACCCATGACTATTAATTAAGTACATGTAAGATATCAACTTAGCCAATTATAATATAATAATAATAATTTTTCCATCAAGTGTTGGGTCCATACCAATCATTACCAAATGTTAGTGTACAAAAATTCACAATATTCACAATGGGTCATTCATACCATAATCTCAAAAATTATACACAATGGCTATCATGAGCATACCTCCATATACATAAGTTGATTAGTTCATACACATCACAAGTATAACAATGTTTGGATCATACACAAATTAGAAGTACAATGGTAATTAGCTCATATGTACATCACAAGTACAATAATGATTGTCTCATAGACATATCACATTTACATTAGTGACTAGTACCAAGATATATTGATCACAAATACACAGTGACAAGCTCCAACATACATCACATATACACATAGATGAGCTCTACTCGATATATCACAAATATAAAATAACATGCTCCAACATACATAACAAATACATAGTGATGAGCTCCAACATACATCACACACACAGTGGCAAGCTCCAACATACATTACATACATAATGGTTGACTAACACATGTCCATAATGCATCCTATATATAAAGAATATCGATGCATTGCGCACTATACCATGGGTCCCATCCATTCCTCTAGTCTTCTGCACCAAGTATAAATGGGGAGAGGATTATGTGCATCCCATACTACACTATCGGTCCATTCTCAACCACACAAGGTTAAGTATATAGTCTGAAAAGTGGGAACAGGATTTGGTGCATCTCATACTACACTGCAAGTCCATCCACCATCCCAAGGTTTTTCACAAGTAGTGAACCTACCATAAACTAGTGGATTCAAACTTCAATTACCTATAGGCCACTAGTGACATGTATGTTCATCTAGAAAGAAGTAGCTCTCCTAGAATATTTATCACCTTGTGACCTTAGCAATATTGTTAGCTATCTTCTTCACAATCCCAAGTAACACTAGTATTGGTCACTTTTATGTTGCCAATGATAGCCAATGAACCCCCTCATACAACGATTAGCCTCAAATTAGCATTACTTGCACAAGTATGTGTCCCTACCTATGCAACCATTACCATCTTAATCATAACCAGGGTAGCCCATAGCAACCTTCATCTCTGTGAACTAGGTGAATGTGAACAATTCCCTAATAGTATCATAGACATCGGTCACTAGCTAGACCCAATGATTGTCTATCACTACTCAAATATCCTAGAGGTTCACTTTTGGGAGGGTCATACATAACATGGATCACAATCACAATCAATAGATACACAGGCCTATACATAGAGACCTCTAGATATAGACTCAATTTTCATAGCACATACAAGTTACATGGAACCAACACAAGATGGACTTTACATATATTCTATACCAACTATAAAGTTGTTAAATCGATTACTTCATTTAAATTAGTATTGAAATGCACATTAGTATTCAATATAAGTTATTAAACTCGACCCATTATTATTCATAAACCAACTTGGACGTCCTTGGTTCATCTTATCAACATAGGGGCTTGGCTTATTATGCAACATGAAACTACCTTGATTCTCACAAACCCATACGAAAGCACTTCCATTTAAAATTTACATATTAGATTCAATATCAAGGTTCTAATACTGAAGGGGTCAATAGATATCTTTGAAGGACATCCAAGAGTATTTATAAGCTTGTTTTGAGTTATAACTAGTATCCAAATCCTTCTCAAGAAATTTGGAAACACTATATACATTAGACATTTATATGAAAACATAATCCCCTAAATAATATTATTAATTGTATTCTTGATCTTCTAAATTCCTTTACCTTATGGTGCAGCCCCATATTCTTATGTTAATTTATTTAACAGGCTAGATAGTTTATTTATACTTATCATTTGGTCTAAATGGTCATTAATAAGGCATCAAGATATGCTCTGTAGGATTTATCTCATAACTCGATCTTAACCACATTGTCAAATTGAATGATAGTTTCCTTCCAATTGGTATACAATTTATATTGTGGATCATTATGGGTATAATAATAATTTCAATATCAAGAATCTCATATCTAAGTGATTGGCATGCATCATGTGGTCAGTAAATAACTTTAGTCATATAAATTCCCTTACTCCCAATACATAAATGCCATTCTTAGGTTTATTTACATACTTCATTTGGTAATTAGCATTCCAACTATTCCCTTTTTACTATCAATAGACATGATATCATGTGTCAAGTACAATATTTTGACCAAGAAAAATATTTGTGACAAACGTTTTGAAAAATATTAATTCCACAAGAATAAACCATCAATAAGGTACTATTAAATCTTTCACCCACTTGCAACAATCATCGTGGGAATGTTTCATAGATAAATATTAATCATATAAATAGATGTAATGGCTCTAATTATTCGAGTGATAATTAATATTAAGAGACTACACATACTTTTATTGCGCTCTTACAAATCTTGAAGACAACAAGTCTTATGATTAAGTACTTGATATTTGATACATATTCTTAATAATAACCACAAGATGAGATAATTATACCACATAGCCCATCCTAACCTCTATAATCTTCCTAGAAGAGATCTTCATTTGATCAAATGAAATTACACATTATGTTATTTTCAAGTAATATATTTTAACAAAATGAGAATAGATGTCTATATTTATTTAAGTATCCCTTTCCCTACTTCTATTATTAAGTATTTATTAGCAAGCACTATTTTAATCATTACATATTCCAATACAAGGAACATTCAATTACATTATTTAATTTATTAATGCTCAATTCATATATGCTAACATCATTTTTAAACAACAATGGCCTGTATAATTTTGTGGTTTAACACCATGGAGTTTCTTCTTGATTTACACATGTATTTGCATATTAGTGTTAAGAAACATAGGGATATTCTCTAATTTACCTAAGTGAAGATAAGCATTTCCTTATTCATATATGCTATGATATTTTTTTTGTCCCTTGTCTTAATATCAAAATATTGGACACATAAAAATGCTACATGACATTTCTCAAAGACTTGTTCAACCATTAAAATAATTATTGTAATGAGATGGGAGAAAGGTCTATCATGGTTGCTTCATCATAATTTAGTCTAAAGATCATTAAAAGGTTTCTCCTTATAATTGTAAGTTATATTTGTAGGCATTTCAACAATCATGATGAAATTATTTATTACAAACCAATATGAATGAGCTACATAGTTACCCTTTTAAACATTTTTGTCGAACTATTCTTTAGAAGAGTGAAATAATTGTAGGCTAATTTATACAATGAATCAAAAGAAGAATGAATAAAATAAACTACTTATCTTTCTAAAGATTTATCTTGCATATGTTACTATAGAAAATTCATAGGTATCCCCAATTTCTACAAATTTATCCTTCATCTTTGAAAATTGAACTCTAGCATACACATCTAGAATGTTGTCAATAGTTATGGAGTCTGGTCCAAGGCACGACATACTTATGGGTTGCCTCAATACCATGTGCAATTGGTAGACTGCCTTCCCCAAGCTCATCACAACTCTGCATGCCTTCTCTTTCAATATCTCTATGTGTAATGAAATTCCTCCATCATTAAGATCTAAATGATGTACCTAGACTTGTCGAAAGCTCCATTTGGGTGTAAGTAGGGAGGATGCCAATAAGATATGGAGAATATATCTTTTCCACTTGTTTGGTTTCATGGGATTTCCTCTACATCCCTCCTCTCTCAAATGTCATTTTCTTCTTCTCTTCCCTGCTATCCCCTACTACTCATATCCTCTCTCAAAAATCCTATATTATTCCTTCATATTTTAAGCTTGATAATGCCCATTGCTCATTCACAATCTCCACTTCACAACTTAATGCTTGGTTGAGGAATAAAATGGCAGCAATAGAGAGGAGAAGTATGAGATCATTATTTCTTCTATGGTGCTTGACTCCTCTTTTCACTCCCCTTTTAGCATGTAGGTAGAGAGGATACTTGCACGATTGTAGAATTTTCCTTCTTTTTATGTTCACCTACCAAAAAATTACCTTTTTCCTAAGGCTTTCTCAAGCCTCTTCAACAATCCCTTTCATTCATAACCTACAATCTGTACATTCCATGAGACGATGTTTCTCTCCTAATCTTTAGACATCATTTTGCAATTTCTTCCTCTGCTACTAGCATTATACCCTTCCTCACACCTCTTCTCCTATCTCCTCTAAAAATATCACATGAATGCCTAGAGAAGGGGGGTCATGGGGGTTTTTATTTTTTTCCTAGATACTTCTTTTCCTTGTGAACTATCATTTATATGCCAACAAATGGATCACTATTCCATACTAATGGCACAAACACCCACTTTTTCATGTGCCATACTTTTTCTGTACACCTTAAACTCAATATATCCCTCTCAATCTGTCCCATCACATGAATAATCAAGGAAATGGTAGGCCTACCATGTCTCATTAAATGTGTCCCCCCGCCCTTGATGGCTTCTTTCCTTATTTTATTTTATTTTTTAATTATTTCCCACTTGCACAGTCTCGCATGGTGTTGTTAGTCATGAATGTGACCAATAAATCCGATTTTCAAGGTTGCATAACACACTATATTATTTTTATCTATTTATGTGATAGGTGTTTTTCTTACAAATAATTTTATGGAGTTGTGGGTTTAACAATCAACTCCAACATCCATGGCCTAATATAATGCATAGATATTTTGGGATGTTTGGGAGAGATGACACAAGAGTAGATAGAACCTAACTAGGACATGATAATTATCAATCATTTGAGGAGACAAGGAACAATTAATGAAGAGGAAGCCAAAGGTATCTAGAAGTTTATCGAGATAATGACCAATTTTTCTAGGAAAACCATGGCGGAGATAAGAAAGGAGAGCAAGAATGAGCCTCATTGTTTCTAACACTTATGTTTCTAAGTATATGAGACGTCAATGAATGAGCAAGAGAAATCTCATAGTAAAGGATGACTATAAACTCCCCATCTTAGGCACCACAATTTTTAATTTTTACAAATAATGCACAACTACCAACTTAACCAACCAAGCATATTCCATGAAGATTAAAAGTGTTAATTTCAATAGCTTTACATTCACCATGGTGGAAAAAAAACTTAACACCACTACTTATATGCTTACACTAAAACCTATAGTAAGGTCCCAAGGACAAGGTCTTTCCTAGACCTACAACCTAAGCCTCAAGGGTTTGTGATGACCCTTCTTATGTATCCCTTCATGGGAAATCGGAGGCTTCGTAGTTCACCCCACAATGATAAAGGGAGTTTAGTCTCTCTTCTTGTAAGAGATCTACTATCTCACCTTTATCCCGTAACTATTAATTTAGTACATGTAAGCTATTAACATATTCAATCATAATATAATGATAATAACTTGCCATCAAGTGTTGGGTCCATACCAATCACTACCAAACATTAGTGTACATTGAACATTCACAATATTCACAAGAGGTCATTCATAACATAATCTCAAAGATTATACACAATGGACATCATGAGAATACCCCCATATACACAAGATAATTAGCTCATACAAAGTATAAGTACAACAATGACTAGATAATACACAGATCGGAAGTGCAACAGTGATTGGATCATACACAAATCAAAAGTACAATGGTGATCAAATCATATGTACATTACAAGTACAACAATTATTATCTCATTTTCATATCAAAATTACATTAGTGAATGGATCCAGTATATTTCGTAAATACATAGTGATAAGCACCATCATGCATCAGGGTGGGTGCATGGAAATGGGTAGCAATTTCATGGACACCCTCTAAAAAAAATTAAAAAATTCATAACGTGAGCGTGTTATAACGCGCTCGCGTTATGGCTCATTATGTCGAGCCTGAGGCTCAACAACTACAAACCGATAATGTAAGCGTTATAACATGCTCGCATTATTGACTGTTAAAAGAAAAAAAATAAATGCAAATCTGTCATTAGCATTTCGATTTTTTTTTTTTGTAGTCACGGCCAAAATCCCCAAAATTTCACATACACATTCTAGGAGGAGAAATTCAACAAATTTCTTCACCAACAATTGATATTTCTTCGCAATGATGGTGCCACAACGACGAGGAGCTGTGAGAGGTAAGGATTCTATGGTTTTTATTTTGAATTAGTTATTTTTAGGTTAAATTTCTTAGTTTTAGGTTGAATCTAATATATATTTGTTTGAATTTCTAAGAGAAGCAAATCAACCTGCAAACCCTCAAAATCCTCAATAGGAATACCAACCAAAATCCTCAATAGGAAGACCAACCAAATCCTCAAGATCAAAATCAACCACAACATCAACCTCCTCCACCAATCACTCAACCCCCTCCTGACACTCAACATAATTTAATGAGTGAAATTGAGAACAACAAAAAGAAAATTGAGTATTTGATCAGTAGGTTGAGTGATCCAAATGGTTCAACCGCAAAAAGAATGACACTAGCAAATTCATTGAAAGATATGCTAAAAAATGTAGATTCAATTAGCAAACAATTAATTGGATGGAAAGATAGGAGACAGGTGGCTAGGGATTATTATGCAAATAGATTATAATACAAGTATGTAAAGGATTTAAAAATTACAAATGGTGATTTTTCCACATTATTCACCAACCCACACAAAAATCAAAATCTTACCCTCAATGCGAAGAGGTTTCCTATCCATTGGTGCCACCACCAACAGATTAGGGACCAGTTTTATGGTAGGTGGTACATGGTGTTTGATTACCCACCATGCAACAATTGCGAGGTCCCACAATATTTCCTTAGGAAACTATATAGTGAGTTCATATTGAACAAGATTCCAAATTATTTTGATATGAGGGATTTCCAGGGGAGAGGTGTGGGGTTAGCTCAGGATAGACCTAGCGCACAGCAGGATCCTACGTAGCAAGGTAGACGAGCTCTCGCTAGGCCACCTCGTGAGCATGATGTTATGCCTTCCGTCGCAAAGGAAAGCGCTAGCGTAGAGACATTGCAAGCGATCAACACTTTGACCCAAACTGTCATCCATCATACTAGCCCTATTCTACAATGCCATCTAGGGGAGTCTTTGAGTGGTGGCCTTCAAACACATGTGTGTCAATCTTGTGGGGCTACTTGTGCATATGACCCCACCGACACTCAGGAGACTGGTACGCAGGATTCGTCTGCAGCTATAGAGATGGAGAGGACATCTGACATTTTGCATTAGGCATATGGCATTGATAGTCAGGTAAAATTTAGTGCATGTTCATTGAATTTAATTTATTAAATTTTGATTTTTAAATGCAAGATTAACTAAAAATGTTTTATGAATTTAATAAAATTGCAGGGTCACACTGTTGAGACTAGATACACCAGCCACCCACCAACTTATTTTTGCAATATACCTATTGCTAGGGTATGTAACTAGTAAAAAATTATAAATTTATTGCATGTTAATAGCATTTTTTTATGAATGGTAATTTAATATGTGATTTTGGATGTTGAACAGACTAATATTGGAGGTTTTGATGGAACACTTTCCAATGGCGGTGGATTTACTCAAACCTACACGGAGGTAATAGAATAAAGAGTTTAACTAATGAATCAATTACTTAATAGATTTGTGTAGTTTACATGCACATCGTTGATTACGTTGAATAATTTGTTGTTTTATTTTTAGTTGTTGCAAGACAATACACCTTTGAATGTGACAAGGGCAATGGATATTGGTGTGATATCTGCTATAGAATCCTCGATGGCTCTGATAGGAGAGGTATGAGGAAAATTAGTAAATTTACATTTACATTTCTTGTTATAGATGTTAGTTAGTGAAAATTCAAACCATTATTGATTCATGTAGTTTAATTTCTATTTGTATGATTTATATAGGGCTTGAGCATGGGCATGAGAATATTTCCCTTGTGGAGAGAGATCATGAGATGGTGGTAAGTGATTATTTTTTCAAATATATCATTTTTTTATAATGTAATTTCTATATATTCATGTCTTTACTTCTTATTGTAACAGTTAAAACTTCACAATGAACTAAACCCTAAGAGGAGCAGTAGGAGCACTTTTCGAGCACAACAAAAATGAGTGATAGACCTATCACCATCCGATCAAAAAGGAAAGGGAAATATTTTATTTCCAAGGCATGGAGAGCAATGAATTTTGATTCCAGAGAACTTTGTTGTATGCCTACATGGCAGTTTTGTACATATTTTTTATTAAACATATTTGACATTGTATGCCTATATGGCATTCTCATAAGCCTATATGGCTATTTTGTACATATATTTCATACTTATATCGACATAGATTGATGTATGCCTACATGGCTATTTGTTTAATATAAATATCTTTTATCGATGTATGTCCGTATTTGCATTCTAAATTGATAGTTCAATAGATATGAGTTACGTGTATTCAAGCGTATACTTTACAACTTACGTGTATACTTTGTGACTTACGTGTGTTCAAATGTATACTTTGTGGCTTACGTGTTTTCATGTGTATACCTTCTATTTGTGCATATAATTTGTTTTAATTTGTGTATACTATGTATTTGTGTGTATAATTTTTGAGGCTTACGTGTTTTTGAGTACTTGTACTTCCCTTAGTGACATGTACATGCTGACTTATTCATGTGTATAATTATTAATTGGTTAGCCCTAGCATTGATCTATGTCATCCTCAATGCATGATCCTTGAGATGGAATAAGAACACCCACAAGGTCCAAAGGAGTTTCACATGCATTCTTCATAGGCTCATTTTGGTAGTCAAACCAAAAACCTCTTGCATCATTGAAATGAAAAAAGTTATCCTTTATAGCAAGTCTGAAGCTATTATCATTCTTCATTGGTTCTTCATGTATCCACTCCCCATTAATGGTTTCCTCATGACCTTCATGAAACCAAGCACTTATCTCATTTTTTATAGAAGAAATGTATGAAGATTTATCTTCCTCCTTATGAACCATTCATTATCATGAAATATGGGTTCTTGTGAACCACTGCTCATGAATCATGGGTCAATGAGTTTGACTTGTAAAGCTACATGATTGAATCTTGATAGAAATATCACAATATTTATATATCTAAATGTGTTATTTCCTTCAGATAAAATTTGCGCTTATACTTATGTGATTGATGTATGTGATTGTGTCTTTAAGGTTTATTTATTAATTTATATTTGATAATGCTATTGTGTCTTTAAGGTTTATTTATTAAAGGGTGCATGAAACAAGTTTTAAATCCTTAAAAATCTTTGAATTTCTTAGGTTTTTCTATTTGTTGAGTCTGGGCTCTGAGCCCGAGTCCAAGTCAAAAATTGGCTTGTCAAGTCTGAGGCGAGTCCAAGTCTTGTAACACTGGTGTGAACACATCAAGGAATAATGTATATGTCGATGAAGAGAAAACCCATCCTTGTTTCTAAAAAAACCATAGTATAGATATGGTTGGTCGAGATAAAACATCACTCTTCTAGATAGTTCGAACCATAATCTTTCATGGCTGCAAACACACCTTCATTATGTGTGTTCTTGATCCTACTGAAGAAATGGTGGAACATGTTGTAGATCAAATCTTGCAACCCTAAGTCCACAAGAAGGTTACTTGTCCTGATTTTTGCAAATTTCTTTAAGATGTTCATCCTTCTTGAGTAATGCAAACTATTGATGTCATCTAGATCTTTGAAACTATCTACAATCATGTGGAATACTGTAAAAGCTATAGCTATATCTAATACTACAAATGACTACTCAATAAAGCCTAAAAATTCTTCCATTCTTTTCAATGTGACCATAATGGCATTCCTTTAAGATAAATGACTAAGCTTACCATTTGATTCATAAAGTAATCTTTCCAACCACTATCATTGGTTGCCATGCTTCCAATCAAAATTCAATTTGTTGCAATACCCAAAGGCTAGCAGGTTCATTTTCTCTAATACCACTGTAATGACTCGAGCTCTGGATCAATATATTTTTGATTTATTTCTTATTAGATTGACAAAGGTTGTCATCCAATATTATTAAGATAGATAATGGAGTCCCCAAATTATGAATGAAATAAATTCTAAATATGAAGTCTAATTCAATTATTAATTTGATAATGGAAATTTGATAAATAAATATAATAGTTGTTTCTAATTAATCAATTAAAATCATGTGCTAGCTTTGAATATGAATCTACCTATCATTGATATATAGGCCTTGAGAATTGGGATTCCTTTCCTTATCGATACTTTGTACTCATGCATCTTGCTTTAAGTCCTTTCCGGATGATATGCTTGAAATGTATACTCCCATATTATAAATTTTGGCTCATATAGACCAATCCCACACTAGGTAATTCACTAATAAAAATAATTCTACAAATTGATTACCCTGATCTTCCCTTTTTATTCTCTTGTATACTCAAAAACTACACAATTGAATCCTGACAGTAATATCACAATTTGACACATTGTATAAAATACCTCCTACTTATCAATTGATGAGCTAAAGGGGCTCTATAATGATTTTTTTGCAAATGGGGTTGCAAGATAAGTGGGCTTAACCTTGGGGAAAAAGCTTTTTGGTTAAGCTCAACTAGAGTAGTACTGGGATGGGTGACCTCCAGGGAAGGCCTAGTGCCTCACCTCTATGAGCATCACCTAGATGCAATGAACATGCTAAGTGGGCCCTTCATTATCATGAGAGATTGGTTATTGTGAACTCAGCCCTCTTTCAATCCATGTCAACCTTGGGACTGTATAGGAAGCTAGAGTTCATACCAAGTACGGGATCAACAAGTTTATATTAAAAATCTAAAAAATAGAGAACAGTGTGAATAATTCTTATTAGATCTTCTCCAAAAGTTCATCAATAACCTCCATTCGAGCCTCTCAAGGCTTTACATAGTATTTTACACCCTTCTATAATTGATCCATGCCCTCAACTAACTAAAAGCAAACTTTCAAAACAAGTAACAGCTGCATTTCAATTTTTTTGCTTTAAGCAACTTACAAATTTGCAACTTTAGAATCCTCCAACCTAAGGGATCGATCTGGTGGAACATAACTCGGAGTGATTCCATGTGTTTCAGTGTGAAACAGGACCATGCCTAGTGTAAACATACCTATTCGGACATGTTGGAACAGTCCGCTTGGTCACACAATTTGCAAAATGAAAGTTGCACCACTTTGCAACTTTGCATTGCTTGCATTTGATGCTTTTTCCATCAAGTGAAAATCCACCACCACGGGAAAACCACTCCGAGATAGCCACAACCAAGAGAGGTTTTTGTATAGGGGCCCAATGTGATCCTATAGGATTAGACGAGAAGTTTCTAAGCATCACGGTATCTGATTAATAGCATGTTGAATTTCGCAGCCATTTTGCACTTTGGACACTTAAGGGATTGATCTGGTGGAACGTAGCTCAAAGCAATTCCACGTGTTTCAATGTGAAACAAGACCATGTCTAGCATAAAAAATACCTATTCGGACACGGTCGAGCAGTTATTTTGGTCACACAAGTTGTAGAGTGAAAGTTGCACCACTTTGCAACTTTGCACAGCTTGAATTTGACACTTTTTCCATCAAGTGAAAATCTGCCGCCACGGAAAAACCACTCCGAGATAGCCAAAACAGAGAGAGGTTTTTGTAAAGGGGCCCAAAGAAAACCTATAGGATTAGACGAGAATTTTCTAAGTGTCTTGGTATCCAAGTAATAGCATCCTTAATTTTGTAGCCATTTTGCACTTTAGACCCTTAAGGGATCAATCTGGTGGAACATAGCTCAGAGCGATTCCACATGTTTTAGTGCAAAAGATGACCATGCCTAGCATAAAAATACCTATTCAAAAAAATTGGAATAGTCTGCTTGGTCACACAAATAGTAGAACGAAAGTTGCACCACTTTGTGACTTTGCACTGCTTGCATTTGATTCTTTTTCCATCAAGTGAAAATTTGCCGCCACGGGAAAACCACTCCGAGATAGCGAAAAATGGGAGAGGTTTTTGTAGAGGGGCCCAATGCAATATTGTTGGATCAGAAGAGAATTTTATAATCATCAGGTTATCCAAGTAAAAGCATGCTGAATTTTGCAGCCATTTTGCACTTTGGACCCTTAAGGGATCAATCCGGTGGAACATAGGTTTGATCGATTCCATATGTTTCAGTGTGAAAGAGGACCATGCCTAGCATAAACATACCTATTCAGATGTTTTGGAACAGTCCGCTTGGTCACATGAGTTGTAGAATGAAAGTTGCACCACTTTGCAACTTTGCACTGCTTGCATTTGATGCTTTTTCCATCAAGTGAAAATCTGCCGCCACAGGAAAAACACTCGGAGGTAACAAAAACTAGGAGATTTTTTTTTATAGGTGCTCAACGCAATCTTGTAGGATCATATGAGAATTTTCTAAGCATCACAGTATCCGAGTAATAGCATGTTGAAGTTTGCAGCCATTTTGCCCTTTGGACCCTTAAGGGATCGATCTCAGAGAGATTCCACATTTTTTGGTGTGAAAAAGGACTATGCCTAGCATAAAAATATCTATTCAGACATGTTGGAATAGTCTGCTTGATCACACGAGTTGCAGAATTAAATTTGCACCACTTTGCAACTTTCCACTGCTTGCATTTGATGTTTTTTCCATCAAGTGAAAATACGCTGCCACAAGAAAACTACTCCAAGATAGAAAAAATTGAGAGAGGTTTTTGTAGAGGGGCTCAACGCAATCCTATAGGATTAGATGAGAAGTTTCTAAGCATCATGGTACCAAAGTAATAGCATGTTGAATTTTGCAGCCATTTTTCACTTTGGACCCTTAAGGGATCGATTCGGTGGAACGTAGCTCAAAGCGATTCCACGTATTTCGGTGAGAAACAAGACCATGCATAGCATAAACATACCTATTCAGAAATTTTGGAGCAGTTATTTTGGTCACACGAGTTGTAGAGCGAAAGTTGTACCACTTTGCAACTTTGCACAACTTGAATTTGACACTTTTTCCATCAAGTGAAAATCCGTCGCCACGGGAAAACCACTCCGAGATAGCCAAATCCGAGAGAGGTTTTTTTAGAGGGGCCCAATGCAATCTTATAGGATCAGATGAGAAATTTCTAAGTGTCACGGTATCCAAGTAATAGCATGCTAAATTTTGCAGCCATTTTGCACTTTGTACCCTTAAGGGATCGATCCGGTGGAACATAGCTCAGAGCGATTTCACGTGTTTCTATGTGAAAGAGGACCATGCCTAGTATAAAAATACCTATGCAAATTCATTGGAACAGTCCTCTTGGTCACACAAGTTTTAGTATGAAAGTTGTACCACTTTGCAACTTTGCACAACTTGATTTTGACACTTTTTCCATCAAGTGAAAATCCACCACCACAGGAAAACCACTCTGAGATAAGAAAAACTGAGAGAGTTTTTTCTAGAGGGGCCCAACGCAATCTTGTAGGAGCATACAATAAATTTATATGTGAAAGGGAATAATTTTTATGTGGTTTATGTTGATTCCCCTATAGATTTTGATGGAAAGGGGCATGAAAAATGAGGTTTCACCCTAGGGTTTGATAAGATATTGCATAAAATAAGGGTTTTGGTTTGACATAGTGGAGTGAGTTTGTCCCGAGACAAATTGTGGATCTAAGGGTTTGGATACATGATAATTGCTGCCCCAACAATGCATTATGTAATAAAATCTTATTACAATGCCTCAAAGTTTGTCATTATGTATGTAAATCTTATTACAGTTGTGGATCTAAGAGTTTGTCATTATGTAACTAAATCTTATTACAATGCCTTAGGCACTTTGTTCTCATAGATCTTTTACAATGTCACTCATATATTCAAGATTCTCTTTAAATGTCTACATCATACGTGCTCATTATGAGGTTAACTTCAATTGAGTAACTTGGCATTCCCTCCCTAAGCTTCACATGCTCTTTTATAATGGCTTGAAATAAAAATTGAGATTTGTCAAGATGATCAAAATAAGGATGTTGCATTGCTTTTTTGGCTGAGATTCTCTTTGATGGCTCTTAAATCAGCATTTTTTTGCAACAAGAGATCAATCAATTTTTAGTAGTTTTCTTACAAATATGCAAAGTAAAAAAGAAAAAGAAAGAGCATCCAAAATGGAAATGAAATAAAAATAGATTGAAGGAACTTATAGATAAGAATGCAGGTTTCACAGCTTAGTCACTCCTGGTCATACATCTTCACTAGGAATTCCAACATACCTATTGCACACAACACCTCTCATGAATAGAGTAAGTTGAAATTTTAGATGCTCTTAGAATGTCTACATCATAGCTGCTCATGATAAGGTTAACTTCAAATGAATAACTTGAAATTCCTTCACCAAGCTTTGCACACACTTTTTTAATGGCTTAAAATCTTGATTGAGATTTGTCAAGATCATCAAAATAAGGATGTTGCATTGCTTTTCTGGCTAACATTCTCTTGGATGGCTCATATATCTATAGTTTCTGCAAGGTGGCACCAATCACTGTAAAAGAAGATGATAGCATTGGAATCAAACAAATTAATGTGCATACAAGTATAAATTTAGAAGAACCAATGTGCATATACTTACAAATTAATCCAACGAACCATCTGGGTCTTCTCTACTCTTTATTGTGTCAAGTATAGCCTCATGGCCAGACTCACAGACCTTCCACAACGTCTTGTCCAAAGGTCTACCCCCATATTTGGTCAAATGAACATTTTATGCCACGACAAGGTTCAAGTAATGAAGAATCTTACGATACATTTCAAAGTCCTGAAATAGCCAATGTTTAACACATGAATGTGGGTACCTTCTAAGCCATGTTCCAATAACCACAACTAAGCCTGTAGGGTATTCGATGTTTTCTCCATCTATAATTGGGGCCTCCAATTTATTTTTGGCCTGAACACAATGACACAAGTAATAGTTTGTTCCCTCTTCATTGTCTTCATCTGCAATAACTTCATAAACATGCCCTACATTGATATGTGCAAAAAATCTCTTGAAATTTGTCAACATTATGAATACAATACAAAGTAAGATAACGATATGGAATTTCAACAACTAAGCAAGTAGATATATCACCTGGTTGAGCTAGATCTGATATGTGGTCAAAGTCGACTGATGCTTCCATTTGTGTTAGTCCCAATGTCGTTGAAGGGCGATACATGTGAAGTGGGCTAAGATAACTTGTGAACCATTTGTCAACCCACTCCCCTGACTCACAATCATTCCAGGCTTGCATTGTACATGAAGAACAAAAGCATGCCATCTTTCGTGTATCGATACTCCATGAACCTGCATTTGAGCTAAGGAAAGACTGTACCTCACTCGATCCTATTAGTGTACAATAGTCTTCATATGGTGCAATTTTAGTATCATCCATCAACCAAAACAATCTACGAACTAAAGACATACCTTCATTACCTCGACCCATCAAAGCATTACACCACTCAATGATTGATTTTGCATCCATCAACTTTGCACTATCTTTAAACTTTAACTCTTCTCATGCTAGTGCTCTTTTCACGCATGATCTTGAACCATCATGCTCCCCCTTTCCATGCCCGGCCTCACAAAAGTTCCACATATGTTGAACACCTGTCATGAAATGCATCTTGCACAACCAGTAGAACATGCACGATTTATTGAACTGTGTTGCATAGTTATCAGACCATATTATATGTCGATTGTATTCTATGCCCCTCTGAGCCAAACCATTGTAGAACATTTGGAAGCAACCTTTCATGAACTCTGGAGAATATGTGTGATCATCACTAATGTAAAATTGGTACTCCCTCAATACCCTCCTTTGCTCAGTTGTACTATTAGATGCATGAATGAATGCTATGTGCACAAATATCAAAATTTGTGTGGAGTTTTAATATTGTAACTACACCTCATGTTGTGGTTGTAGAGTGTAGTTCTCCACAAATTCAACCATGGATATTGTGCTTCCAACTGGAAAGGTGTCCTTGCATAGATTGAATTGTGTGCCCAACCATCGGGCTCTATGGGTATGCATTGCATACTCAGATAGTATATTATCATGAAATGTGGTCATAAATTAGTACACTAGAATCTTCTCAAAAACCAACTCGCACCTTTTTTCTTGATACCCATCTTTTGTAGCATATGCCACTATTTTATACTTCCCGAACTCTACTAGTTTTTGTCCCACCTCATTTGTGCTTTCCATATGTTGACATACTGGCATACGCTAGAAGCCACCGCAACACTCACATGAACCATCCAAGCATGCTATCCTATAGAATATTTAGCCATCCTCTATTTCACATAAATTTTTTGATAAGATCTCTCTTGAAGATTTTGGTGGGGCTTGTATGCCACAATCCTGAAAAACGCCATTAGTATGCAAATCTAAACATATAGAATGATAAACATCATAATGGTTAGAAAATTCAATATGTAGTCTACAACAAGAAGTAGTGCATGTGTGATTTATCTTGACATAAAAAGGTTTAAGCATTAGAAAAAATCTTTGAGAAATACTAATTTGAGGATTTAATTATTTTCAAATTTTTCGAAAAAATTGGGATTGAGTCATATCCAAAAAATGCTTTGGATGTGGCTCACTATTCCGACTACCGATTCTTCTTCTTACCATATCCCTTTGATTCATAGATGGCCTTGTGTTATTCTTCCAATACTCTTCAATTAGTGATCTCAAGGCTTTGACAACTTCTTTATCTTTTTGTGACAGTCTCCCCAAGAATGCCCATAATTCATTTGAATCATTGCCCTCAATTATTTGTCACCTTTGAATGGCTCTTGATAAAGTTTTTCTACTAATTCCCATTTGTTCACTAGTCTTTTTAATTAGACGAGCTTTTTTTGTTTGACAACTTACCAAAGTCGATGTAATGACACATTGGGTGACATTACTATCCTTTGAGTATGAGGTCTTACCCACACTCTCATAAGCATCCATTAGATTCTTCACAATAGTGTCTTCACTTGATGCATTTGATGTTCTCAACCCAAGACTCTTCATGATGTTCCTATACTTTACACCCCACATCATTTCAACAAATAGTTGACATCTTGCAGTCTCATTTAGCCTTTCAAAGAATAATTCCCAAATCTTATCAGCATATCTTCTACAAGTGCGTGTTGAAATCTTACCTTCCATGTGCTGCAAAATCTCATCATCAATATTAATCAAATACTTTGGCTTTCTACCCAAAATTCTAGGTGGTGTTCTCCTAAGTACATACATCTCAACATTAGGAATTTCCTCAATATTTAATTGAGGTGGTCTAGATTGTGTACCTTTGATCAAGGGTGGAGAAGAAGAAATACCTTGAGGTTCACATGGGGATGATGGCATACCTTCTTCATCAATTTTGAGTGATGATCTACTCTCAACTTGAGATGTGTTGGATGGTGTCCAACAATATTAACTTGTGGTACATGGTGTCCCTCCATATTCACTTGCAGAAGATGGTGTTTGTCCATATTCACTTGTGGTGCATGGTTTCCCCCCATATTCTCTTGTGCTTAATGGTTTCCCTTCATATTCACTTATCGTTGAGGGTGTGTCTCCAACTATGGCATATGAATTTTCCTTACAACGATGCTTTCGCATTCGTGCCTGTTGTGCTACCAATTCCCATTCTCTTTTTTATGGTTGAGCTTCCTCTACAATTGGCTTGTTTTCATCAATCATTTCCAATTTCTTCTTTTCACGATATGCCTCCATCTGAACTCTCTCATTTTCTTTAAAGGTTTTGTTCTCTTTGTCTATTAGTTTCCTCTTTGTCTTTTTCTTTGGCTTGGCGGATAATTTTATCTATACGATGGTAATGAGATGAATATTAGTTCCTAAAAAATGTATCCATTCAAGTTTATTGAATATAATATGCCATTGGAGGATTCATTTAAATAATACTTACAATCATCGTGTACAAAAGTTAACCTAACATAGACAAATGTGTAAAAACTATGGAAGCATAGACAAAAAATTTATATGCTTTCAAAGGTAGTTGTTTGTTAGTTATAGAAATTGGGGGAGTTTTTTTTCATTGCAAAAAATTTAAACAACCTCCATTGGCTCGAAGGGAGGAGTATTGTTCATTCTGAAATCCATTTTTATGATAAAAAAATGTTGTTTTCCAGAAATTCACTGGTTTTTTTGCACATTCTTGCACTTGTACGGATCTGTATAGTCTCCCCTTGATACAAAAAAAATATAATATTGTAGACACATGTCTTAGCTCTCTAATGCATCAGTTCTGAGGGCTTAAGAATACGTTTGAAGGGAGCAACTGACAATTTTCTGAAACTACTCATTTCAAGCCAGTCAACGGTTTGAGGAGGATTTAATTATGAAATTACCATCCTACCTACTGTTATGACTTTTTTCTTGGTGGTATGGCATGTACATTGTTATAGTAAGGTATTTTATTGGCTAACATGCCTTGGAATTAAACTAGCGACAATAGGATGGGGTTCTTAAGCTGAAACAAGCACTTTTCCATGAGAATTTGAGGAACCAAGGAGAGATTTTGAAAAATTGTTGGAGTGGTCTATGTAATGAACTTTTGACCTTGTGCAGGGCATTTTGAAGATTGTTTATTCTTTGGAATGGTCTAGGAAGGCCCGGGTATAGGATTTTCTATAAACCCTCCCTCTTTGCATTGAAAAATAGGGGTTTCTTAATTGGAAGCCTAGTTGAGCGGGTAAGGTACTAAGACCTAGAAAATATCTTGTTTTGAGACCTAATTAAAGACAATTTTTAGGTTTGGAAGTCTGGTGTGAGGATCTAAGGGTAGTTCCTTTGTAAAATTGGCATACTTGGAGGCCTAAAACAATGAAAAGGTCAATTTTCTTAAAGTTGTCCCAAAGGATTCATGTGATGGGTTAAGGTATGTCTTTCAACTCTGAAATGCATGCTAGACTCATTCTTTTATTTTCTTGGTGTTTTGGAAAGTTTTGGAGTTAAGGGCCCAAAACTGGTTTTGCACTACTACTAGATTCCAAGGGTGAAAGTGGAAAATAGTGTTTCTATTTGTTGTCCAAATTGGAGGAGTGTTGGGATTGATCCATTAGGCCTTTTTAATCTTTTTAGAGGCCTCTTGAAGGCAAGTTTACATCTTGAATGGTTTTGGGTCCTCTAACTTTGCATCAAAAATGAGTATCACAGTCTGAAGTGTGTGCATGGTTTAGGAGATACATGTGACAGTTTGCAGATGCTTGGCTACTAGTAATGTGGAAAATGAACAAAGGAACTAAGTTTGTGTGTAAGGGTAGACTTTTGAAAGGTTTCATTTTTGTTGTACTAACTCAAACAAAGATTTTTTAAGCAAAAAATGGTTTGGTTGTGCCTTAAGAATTATAGTTCGTGTTTGTAAACAATGGTGTCGTTATGGAAGATTTAAGACAAGTTGTGAATGACATAATCATTGGTTGATGTTTTGAGGAATCTAGTTGATTGTAATCAATTATTTTCAAGATTTTCAAGGTGTTTTCAAGGTCATTAAGGAACTGGGAACTCTTAATGCTAATTTGAGTATATGAATCAAATGTGTTCTGAAGGGAAATATAGTTACAATGACAAAGTAAGGTTATAAAGACAAAGAAAACTAAAAGCAAGCCATAATAGAATGAATTAAAATGTGTAAATAATTCACATACCTAAAAAAAAATACATGCAAATGGAGGAGTTCAACCCAATTATGTAGCCTTAGCTTATTCTTTCTTCAAACTCCACAACAATTTCACTTGTTCAAAAGCTTGTTCCCCTCCAAACTTCAATTGTTTATCAGTTTTCAATGGAATTCAAAATTCAATTGATATTATATGTCTTTGAATGTGGAAACTCTGATATTTCATGCAAAGGTGGTAAAAAGATCATGGAAAAGGTGATGGAATGTGAAAAACATGCTTGCACACTTCACAACATCATCAAAAAGCAATTTTTTGTCGAAGCACGCGCATAACCTGGGGAATATGCAAAATGTGGGCCTTGAAATCATGGGTATATATAATTTTTTACCATTTGTAGTCGAGTAAAACCCACGCTCACGTTATAACATGAGAGCATTATGTGAAATATGGTTTAATTAATATATTTAGTTTCTCCCTCTTTTTCTATACCCTCTATTGTAATTCTATATATGTCCCCTGCACTCTTATAGTAGAGGAGATAGGGGTGAGTGTGTGTGTGTGTGAGAGAGAGAGAGAGAGAGGTAGAGAGAGAGTGGGAGAGAAATAAGGAGAGGGAGGGAGGAAGGGAGGGAGAGGCAGAGGGTTAGAAAGAGATAGTGGGAGAGATGGAGGTAGAGAGGGAGGGAGAGAGGGGGAGAGTGGGAGAAAGAGAGAGCGGGAGAGAAAAAGGGAGAGAGGGAGGGACAATGAGTGGGAGAGAAAGAGGGAGAGAGGGAGAGAGAGGGATAGGGAGAGGGGGAGAAAGAGAGAGTGGGAGAGAAATGGGGAGGGAGGGAGGGAGAGAGAGTGGGAGAGAAAGAGGGAGAGAAGGAGGGAGAGGGAGAGTGGGAGACAAATAGAGAGAGAGGGAGGGAGAGGGAGTGGGAGAGAAAGAGGGAGAGAGGGAGGAAGAATGAGAGGGGGAGAAATAGATAGTGGGAGAGAGTGGGAGAGTGAGAGGGGAGGAGTAGGATGGAGAGAGGGGAGATAGAGAGGGAGGGAGAGAGGGAAGAGTGGTAAAAGAGAGAGGGAGAGTCTGAGAAAGGGAGAGGAAAGAGAGTGTGGGAGAGAGTGGGAGATAAAGAGGGAGGGAGAGTGGGGGAGAGTGGGAGAAATGGAGGGACAAAGAGATTGGGAGAGTGGGAGAAGGGGAGAGTGGTAAAAATAGAGAGTGGGAGAGATTTGGAGAAGGGGAGATTTGGAGATAGAGATGGAGGGGGAGAGGGGGAGAAAGATAGAGTGGGTGAGAGTGGGATAAGGTGAGAGTGGGAGAAAGAGAGAGTGGGAGGGAGAGAGGGGGAGAGTGGGAGATAGAGAGGGAGGGGGAGAGGGGAGAGTGGGAGAAAGAGAGAGTTAGAGAGAGTGGGAGAAGGGAAGAAGAGGAGAGTGGGAGAAAGAGAGAGGGTTGAGGTATTAGGGTTGAAGGATAGAGGGTTGAGGGATTAGGGTTGAAGGATATAGGGTTGAAGGATTAGGTTTGAGATATATACCCTCAACCCTCAACCCTTAAACCCTAATCCATCAACACCTATACCCTCTTAATCCCTAAACCCTCAATGCTCAACCCTCAACCCTTCAATCCTAAGCCCTCTACCCCTATACCCTATTGATCCCTCAACCCTCAACCCTCAACCCTCAACCCCTAATCCCTCAACCTCTATACCCTCTTAATCCCTCAACCCTCAACCCTCAACCCTTAAACCCTAATCCCTCCACCCCTATACATTATTAATCCCTCAACCCTCAAACCTCAACCCTAATCCCTCAACCCCTATACCCTCTTAAACCCTAAACCCTAAACACTTCAACCCTAATTCCTCTACCCCTATACTCTATTGATCCCTCAACCCTCAACCCTCAAACTTAAACTCTAATCCCTCAACCCCTTATACCCTCTTAATCCCTCAACCCTCAACTCTTCAAACCTAATTCCTCAACCCCTATACTCTCTTAATCCCTCAACCCTCAACCCTCAACCCTTCATCCCTAATCCTCAACCCCTATACCCTCTTAATCCGTCAACCCTCAACCCTCAACCCTCAACCCTAATCCCTAATCCCTAATCCCTAAACCCCTATACCCTCTTAATTCCTCAACCCTAAACTCTCAACCCTTAACCCTTCAACCCTAATCCCTCTATCCCTATACCCACTTAATCCCTCAACCCTCAACTCTTCAACCCTTCAACCATAATCCTTCAACCCCTATACCCTCTTAATCCCTAAACGCTCAACCCTCAACCCTCAACCCTTCAACCCTAATCCCTCTACCCCTATACCCTATTAATCCCTCAACCCTAATCGCCCAAACCCTATACCCTCTTAATCCCTGAAACCTCAACCCTCAACCCTTAAACCCTAATCCGTCAACCCCTATACCCTCTTAATCCCTCAGCCCTCAAACATCAATGCTTCAACCCTAATTCCTCTACCCCTATAACCTATTGATCGCTCAACCCTCAACCCTCAACCCTCCAACCCTAATCCCTCTACCCCTATACCCTCTTAATCCTTGAACCCTCAACCCTCAACCATTAAACCCTAATCCCTTGACCCCTATACCCTCTTAATACCTCAACCCCTATACCCTCTTAATCCCTCAACTTGAAACCCTCAACCCTTAAACCCTAACCTCTAAACCACTATACCCTCTTAATCCCTCAACCCTCAATGCTCAAACCTCAACACTTCAACCCTAATCCCTCTACCCCTATACCCTCTTAATTCATCAACCCTCAACCCTCAACCCTCAACCCTCAACTCTCAACCCTCAACCCTCAACCCTTCAACCCTAATCCTTGAACCACTATACCCTCTTAATCCCTCAACCCTCAAACCTTCAACGCAAATCCCTCAACCCCTATTCCCTCTTAATCCAAGAACACTCAACCCTCAACCATCAACCCTTCAACCCTAATCCTTGAACCCCTATACCCCCTTAATCCCTAAACCATAAACCCTTCAACCCTAATCCCTCTACCATTATATCCCCTTTATCCCTCAACCCTTAAACCCTAATCCCTGAACCCCTATACCCTAATAATCCCTCAACCCCTCAATGGTCAACTCTCAAGCCTTAAACCCTAATCCCTCAACCCCTGTACCCGCTTAATCCCTCAACCCTCAACCCTCAACCCTAAACCCTCAACCCTCAACCCTTAAACCCTAATCCCTCAGCCCCCATACCCTCTTATTCCCTCAACCCTCAACCCTCAACCCTTAAAGCCTAATCTGCGAACCCTTATACCCTCTTAATCCCTCAACCCTCAACCCTTAAACCCTAATCCCTCAATCCCTATACCCTCTGAATCCCTAAAAACTCAACCATCAACCCTAAAATCCTAATTCCTCAAACCCTATATCCTCTTAATCTGTCAACCCTCAATGCTCAACCCTCAACCCTTCAACCCTAATCCCTCTACCTTTATACCCTCTAAATCTCTCAACCCTCAACCCTTAAACCCTAATCCCGGAACACCTATACCCTCTTAATCCCTCAACCCTAAATGCTCAACCCTAATCCCTCTACCCCTATACCCTATTAATCCCTCAACTCTCAATGCTCAACCCTCGGCCCTTCAACCCTAATCCCTCAACCCCTATACCCTCTTAATCCTAGAACCCTCAATCCTTAAAACCTAATCCCTCAACCCCTATACCCTCTTAATCCCTCAACCCTCAACCCTCAACCTGTATACCCTCTTAATCCCTCAACCCTAAACCCTCAACCCTTCAACCCTAATCCCTAAACCCCTATACCCTCTTAAACCTTGAACCCTCAACGCTCAACCCTCAACCCTTCAACCCTAATCCCTCTACCCCTATACCCTATTGATCCCTCAACCCTCAACGCTCAACCCGCAACCCTTCAACCCTAATCCCTCTAGCCCTACACCCTCTTAATCCTTGAACCCTCAACACTTAATCCTTAATCCCTCAACACTTAATCCCTAATTCATGAACCCCTATACCCTCATAATCCCTCAACCCTCAACCCCTATACCTTTTTAATCCCGCAAACCTCAACCCTAAACCCTTCAACTATAATCTTTGAACCCCTATACCCTCTTAATCCCTCAACCCTCATCCCTTCAACGCTAGTCCTTGAACCCTTATATGCTCTTAATCCCTCAACCCTCAATGCACAATTCTACACCCTTAAACCCTAATCCCTTAAATCCTATACCCTCTTAATCCCTCAACCCTCAAACCTCAACCCTCAATCTTCAACCCTTAAACCCTAATCCCTCAACCCCTATACCCTCTTAATCCCTCAACCCTCAACCCTTAAACCCTAACCCCTCAACCCATAGACCCTCTTAATGCCCCAACCTTCAACCTTAAACCCTAATCACTCAACCCATATACACTCTTAATCCTTCAACCCTTCAACCCTAATCCCTCAACCCTCAACGCTCAACCCTCAACCCTTCAACCCTAATCCCTTTACCCCTATACCCTATTGATCCCTCAACCCTCAACGCTCAACCCTCAAACCTTCAACCCTAATCCCTCTACACCTATATCCTCTTAATCCCTCAAATCTCAACCCTCAACCCTCAACCTTCAACCCTTAACTATTCAACCCTAATCCCTAAACTACTATACCATCTTAATCCCTCAACCCTCAACGCTCAACCCTCTACCCTCTACCCTCAACCCTCTACCCTTCAACCCTAATCCCTCTACCCCTATACCATCTTAATCCTTCAGCCCTCAAACCTCAACCCTAAAACCTCAACCTTCAACCCTAATCTCGGAATCATGATACCCTTTTAATCCCTCAACCCTCCACCCTCAATGCTCAACCATCAACCCTTAAACCCTAATCCCTCAACCCCTATACCCTCTTAATCGCTCAACCCTCAACCCTCAACCCTAAAACCTTAATTCCTCGACCCCTATACCCTCTTAATCCTTCAACCCTAATCCTTGATCCCCTATACCCTCTTAGTCCCTCCACCCTCAACCCTTCAACACTAATCCCTCTACCCCTATACCCTATTGATCCCTTAACCCTCAATGATCAACCCTCAACCCTTCAAGAATAATCCCTCTACCCCTATACCCTCTTAATCCCTCAACCATCAACCCTCAACCCTCAACTCTCAACCCTTCAACCCTAATCCTTGAACCCCTATACCCTCTTAATCCCTCAACCCTCAATGCTCAACACTCAACCCTTCAACCCTAATCCCTCCACCCCTAAACCTTCTCAATCCCTCAACCCTCAACCCTCAACTCTCAACCCTCAATCCTCAACCCTCAACCCTCAACCCTTAACCCTCAACCCTCAACCCTCAACCCTCAACCCTTCAACCCTAATCCCTGAACCCCTATACCCTCTTAATCCCACAACCCTCAACCCTTAAACCCTAATCCCTCAACCCCTATACCCTCTTAATCCCTCATCCTCAACCCTCAACCCTTAAACTATAATCCCTCAACCCCTATATCCTCTTAATCCCTCAAACCTCAACCCTCAACTCTAAAACCCTAATTCGTGAACCCATATACGATCTTAATCCCCGAACTCTCAACCCTCAACAATTAAACCCTAATTCCTCAACTCCTATACCCTCTTAATCCCTCAACACTCAATGCTCAACCCTTCAACCCTAGTCTCTCTACCCCTATACCCTCTTAATCCTTCAACCCTCAACCCTTCAACCCTAATCCATGAACACTTATACCCTCTTAAGCCCTCAACCCTCAACCCAATACCTTCAACCCTCAACCCCCAACCCTCAACTCTTCAACCCTAATCGCCCTACCCCTATAACCTATTAATCCCTTAACTCTTAATGCTCAACCATTAACCCTTGAAACCTAGTCCCTCTACCCCTATACCCTCTTAATCCTTAAACCCTGAAACTTGAACCCTTAAACCCTAATCCCTCAACCCCTATACCCTCTTAATCCCTCAACTCTCAACCCTCAACCCTTCAACCCTAATCCCTGAACCCCTATACCCTCTTAATCCCTCAACCCTCAACGCTCAACCCTCAACACTTCAACCCTAATCCCTCTACCCCTATACCCTATTGATCCCTCAACGCTCAACCCTCAACACTTCAACCCTAATTCCTCTACCCCTATACCCTATTGATCCCTCAATGCTCAACCCTCAACCTTCAACCCTTCAACCCTAATCCCTCTACCCCTATACCCTCTAAATCCTTGTACCCTCAACACTCAACCCTTAAACCCTAATCCCTCAACCCTCAATGATCAACCCTTAAACCCTAATCCCTAAACCCCTATTCCCTCTTAATCCTTCAACCCTCAACCCTCAACCCTCAACCCTTCAACCCTTCAACCCTATTCCTTAAACTGCTATACCCTCTTAATCTCTCAACCATCAATGCTCAACCCTCAACCCTTTTACCCTAATCTCTCTACCCTTATACCCTCTTAATCCCTCAACCCTCAACCCTTCAACCCTAATCCATGAACCCATATACCCTCTTAATCGCTCAACCCTCAATGCTCAACCATCAACCCTTAAACATTAATCCCTCAACCCCTATACCCTCTTAATCCCTCGACCCTCAACCCTTAAACCCTAATCCCTCAAACCCTATACCCTCTTAATTCCTCAACCCTCAACCCTTAAACCCTAATACCTCAACCCCTAGACCCTCTTAATCCCTCAACCCTCAACCCTCAACCCTTAAACCCTAATCCCCCAACCCATATACCCTCTTAGTCCCTCAACCCTCAACCCTCAACCCTCAATCCTTCAATCCTAATCCTTGAACTCCTCTACCCTCTTAATCCCCCAACCCTCAACACTCAACCCTTCAACCCTAATCCCTCTATCCCTATACTCTATTTATCCCTCAACCCTCAATGATCAAACCTCAACTCTTCAACCCTAATCCATCTACCCTTATATCCTCTTAATCCTTGAACCCTCAACCCTCAACTCTTAAACCCTAATCCCTCAACCCCTATAACCTCTTAATCCCTCAACCCTCAACCCTCAACCCTTCAACCCTAATCCCTGAACCCCTATACCCTCTTAATCCCTCAACCCTAAACTCTCAACCCTCAACCCTTCAACCCTAATCCCTCTACCCATATACCCTCTTAATCCCTCAACCCTCAACCCTCAACCCTTCAACCCTTCAACCCTAATCCTTGAACCCCTATACCCTCTTAATCCCTCAATGCTCAACCCTCAACCCTTAACCCTCAATGCTCAATGCTCAACCCTCAACCCTAATCCCTCTACCCCTATACCCTATTAATCCATCAACCCTAATCCCCCAAAACCTATACCCTCTTAATCCCTGAACCCTGAACCTTGAACTCTTAAACCCTAACCCCTCAACCCATATACCCTCTTAATCCCTCAACCCTCAACCCTAAACTCTCAACCCCTAAACACTAATCCCTCAACCCTCAACCCTTCAACCCTAATCCCTCTACCCCTATAACCTATTGATCCCTCAACCCTCAACACTCAACCCTCAACCCTTCAACCCTAATCCCTCTACCCCTATACCCTCTTAATCCTTGAACCCTCAACCCTCAGCCATTAAACCCTAAACCCTTGACCCCTATACCCTCTTAATACCTCAACCCTTATACCCTCTTAATCCCTCAACCAGAAACCCTCAACCCTTAAACCCTAATCTCTAAACCACTATACCCTCTTAATCCCTCAATGCTCAACACTCAACACTTCAACCCTAATCCCTCTACCCCTATACCCTCTTAATTTGTCAACCCTCAAACCTCAACCCTTCAACCCTAATCCATGAACCACTATACCCTCTTAATCCCTCAACCCCTATACCCTCTTAATCCATGAACCCTCAACCCTCAACCATCAACCCTTCAACCCTAATCCTTGAACCCCTATACCCCCTTAATCCCTAAACCCTAAACAAGAGAAAACTTTAGTGGTGAATATTCACCAATTGGCTAATAATAGAAATGAGGAGCTCCAAAAATGGCTAATAGTACAAGCTGAAATGAAGACTAAATCGACAGGGTTTTACAAAAAAATAGTTTTGTCTCGATTAATTCGCCATGTAAACAATGCGTCGTGAAAATTGATTTGCCAATATTTTATACAGTTACTAAAAAATTTAATTATATTCACTAGTAATATTATATTCCTCCAAATAATTTTGGGGTAATATTGCCACTAATAATAAATTACTATTGAATTTGAGGAATATTTTCTTTTATCTATTGCCATAGATTAGTTTTTTAATCGAACGGTTGTAGGTTGATTTCGGGCCCTAATACATATGTGCCTTTTAAAAGGCTTGTTGAGGCCCAAAATTTGTTTTGGGCCACATGATTAAATGTAATCGTGTGGCCCAAAACAAATTTTGGGCCTCAACAAGCCTTTAAAAAGGCACATGTGTAGTAGGGTCGGAATGAACTTGCAGCCATCCTTCGTTCTATCAGTGGGATGCCAAATAATTTTTCCCCGATGCCCATAGTTCCCTCGATGCACCATAGGATTGTGATGGGAGTTCCGTTGATGAAGAATTGTTAGGCCGATGGTATTGAATTTTGTTAGGAATGGGGGAAGATCTAGCCCTTGACCCCGCCTATATTGTGATAGGAGTGTGCCAAGACTCTCTAGGATTCACCACTATGATTATTATTTTTACCAATTATTTATTAAGATTTTCCAGGATTTTACAATTTTTTAAAATATTGTGCATAAGATTCGCCAGGAAAATTAATATATTTTTTCAAATAAAAGGAGAGATTTGCCAGAATTTTACACCTTTGTCAGGGTTTTAAAGTTATCCCTGCCCTAAACCCTTCAACCCTAATCCCTCAAGCCTCAAGCCTCAACCCTTCAACCCTAATCCCTGAACCCCTATACCTTATTAATCCCTCAACCCTTAAACCCTAATCCCGCAACCCCTGTACCAGCTTAAACCCTCAACCCTCAACCCTCAACCCTTAAACCCTAATCCCTCGACCCTCAACCCTCAACCCTTAAACCCTAATCCCTCGACCCTCAACCCTCAACCCTCAACCCTCAACCCTTAAAGCCTAAATCATGAACCCTTATACCCTATTAATCCCTCAACCCTGAACGCTCAAACCTCAACCCTTAAACCCTAATCCCTCAACCCTTATACCCTCATAATCCCTGAACCCTCAACTGTCAACCCTTAAATCCTAATTCCTCAAACCCTATATCCTCTTAATCCCTCAACCCTCAACACTCAACCCTCAACCATTCAACCCCAATCCCTCTACCCCTATACCCTCTAAATCTCTCAACCCTCAACCCTTAAACCCTAATCCTAGAACCCCTATACCCTCTTAATCCCTCAACCCTCAATGCTCAACCCTCAACAATTCAGCCGTAATCCATCTACCCCTATACCCTATTAATCCCTCAACTCTTAATGCTCAACCCTCAACCCTTCAACCCTAATCCCTCAACCCCTATACCCTCTCAATCCTTGAACCCTCAACCCTTCAAACCTAATCCATCAACCCCTATACCTCATAATCCCTCAACCCTCAACCTTCAACCCTTCAACCCTAATCCATGAACACCTATACCCTCTTAATCCTTGAACCCTCAACGCTTAACCCTCAACCCTTCAACCCTAATCCCTCTACCCATATACCCTATTGATCCCTCAACCCTCAACGCTCAACCCACAACCCTTCAACCCTAATCCCTCTACCCCTATACCCTCTTAATCCTTGAACCCTCAACACTTAATCCCTAATACCTCAACCCCTACACCCTCTTAATCCATCAACCCTCAACCATCAACCCTTAAACTCTAATTCTTGAACCCTTATACCCTCTTAATCCCAGAACCCTCAAAACTCAACCCTCAACACTTCAACCCTAATCCCTCTACCCCTATACCCTAGTAATCCCTCAACGCTCAACCCTCAACCCTCAACCCTCAACCCTTGAAACCTAATCCCTCTACCCCTATACCCTCTTAATCCTTGAACCCTAAAAACTCAACCCTTAAACCCTAATCCCTCAACCCCTATACCCTCTTAATCCCTCAACCCTCAACCCTTAACCCTCAACCCTTTAACCCTAATCCCTCAACCCCTATTCCCTCTTAATCCCTCAACCCTAAACCCTCAACCCTTCAAAATTAATCCATGAATCCCTATACCCTCTTAATCCCTGAACCCTCAGCGCTCAACCCTCAACCCTTCAACCCTAACCCCTCTACCCCTATACCCTATTGATCCATCAACGCTCAACCCACAACCCTTCAACCCTAATCCCTCTACCCCTATACACTCTTAATCCTTGAACCCTCAACACTTAATCCCTCAACCCCTATACCCTATTAATCCCTCAACCCTCAACCCTCAACCCTTAAACCCTAATTCTTGAACCCCTATACCCTCTTAATCCCTCAACCCTCAACCCTCAACCCTTAAACCCTTAAACCCTTAAACCCTTATCCCTCGACACCTATACCTTCTTAATCCCACAAACCTCAACCCTGAAACCTTCAACTCTAATATTTAAACCCCTATCCCCTCTTAATCCCTCAACCCTCAATGCTCAACGCTCAGCCCTTCAACCCTAATCCATCTACCCCTATACCCTCTTAATCCCTCAACCCTCAACCCTCATCCTTTCAATGCTAGTCCATGAACCCTTATACGCTCTTAATCCCTTAGCCATCAATGCTCAATCCTCAAACCTTAAACCCTAATCCATGAACTCTTATACCCTCTTAATCCCTCAACCCTCAACCCTCAACCCTCAACCCTCAACCCTCAAACCCTAATCCCTCAACCCCTATACCCTCTTAATCCCTCAACCCTCAACCCTCAACCCTCAACCCTCAACCCTCAACCCTCAACCCTTAAACCCTTAAACCCTAACCCCTCAACCCATAGACCATCTTAATGCCCCAACCCTCAACCTTTAACCCTTAAACCCTAATCAATCAACCCACATACCCTCTTAATCCTTCAACCCTCAAACTTTAACCCTTCAACCCTAATCCCTGAACCCTTATACCCTCTTAATCCCTCAACCCTTCAACCCTAATCCCTTTACCCCTATACCCTATTGATCCCTCAACCCTCAACCCTTCAACCCTAATCCCTCTACCCCTATATCCTCTTAATCCCTCAACTCTCAACCCTCAACCCTCAACCCTCAACCCTCAACCCTCAACTATTCAACCCTAATCCCTAAACTATTATACCCTCTTAATCCCTCAACCCTCTACCCTTCAACCCTAATCCATCTACCCCTATACCATATTAATACTTCAACCCTCAACCCTTCAACCCTAATACCTGATTCCTAATACCCTTTTAACCCCTCAACCCTCAACCCTCAATGCTCAACCATCAACCCTTAAACCCTAATCCCTCAACCCCTATACACCCTCAACCCCTCAACCCTCAACCCTCAACCCTCATCCCTAAAACCTTAATTCCTCAATCCCTATACCCTCTTAATCCCTCAACCCTCAAACCTAAACCCTTCAACCCTAATCCTCGATCCCCTATACCCTCTTAATCCCTCCACCCTCAACCCTTCAACCCTACTCCCTCTAACCCTATACCCTATTGATCCCTTAACCCTCAATGATCAACCCTTAATCCTTCAAGACTAATCCCTCTACCCCTATACCCTCTTAATACCTCAACCATCAACCATCAACCCTCAACCCTTCAACCCTAATCCTTGAACCCCAATACCCTCTTAATCCCTCAACCCTCAACGCTCAACCCTTAACCATTCAAGCCTAATCCCTGTACCCCTATACCCTCTTAATCCCTCAACCCCCAACCCTCAACAATCAACCCTCAACCCTCAACCTTCAACCCTTCAACCCTAATCCTTGAACCCCTATACCCTCTTAATCCCACAACCCTCAACGCTCAACCCTCAACCCTTAATTGTTCAACCCTAATCCCTAAACTATTATACCCTCTTAATCCCTCAACCCTCAACGCTCAACCCTCTACCCTTCAACCCTAATCCCTCTACCCCTATACCATCTTAATTCTTCAACCCTCAAACCTCAACCCTCAACCCTCAATGCTCAACCATCAACCCTTAAACCCTAATCCCTCAACCCTCAACCCTCAACCCTCAACCCTCAACCATCAACCCTCAACCCTCACTCTTAATCCCTCAACCCTCAACCCTCAACCCTCATCCCTAAAACCTTAATTCCTCAACCCCTATACCCTCTTAATCCCTCAACCCTCAAACCTAAACCCTTCAACCCTAATCCTTGATCCCCTATAGCCTCTTAAACCCTCCACCCTCAACCCTTCAACCCTAATCCCTCTAACCCTATACCCTATTGATCCCTTAACCCTCAACCCTTCAAGACTAATCCCTCTATCCCTATACCCTCTTAATACCTCAACCATCAACCCTCAACCCTCAACCCTTCAACCCTAATCCCTAAACCCCAATACCCTCTTAATCCCTCAACCCTCAATGCTCAACCCTCAACCATTCAAACCTAATCCCTCTAGCCCTATACCCTCTTAATCCCTGAACCCTCAACCCTCAGTGATCAACCCTCAACCCTCAACCCTCAACCCTTAAACCCTAATCCCTGAACCCCTATACCTTCTTAATCCCACAACCCTCAGCACTCAACCCTCAACCCTTAAACCCTAATCACTCAACACCTATACCCTCTTAATCCCTCATCCCTCAGCCTTCAACCCTTAAACTATAATTCCTCAACCCCTATATCCTCTTAATCCCTCAAACCTCAACCCTCAACTCTGAAACCCTAATTCGTGAACCCATATACCCTCTTAATCCCTCAACCCTCAACGTTCAACCCTCAACCCTTAAATCCTAATACCTCAACCCTTATACCCTCTTAATCCCTGAACCTTCAACCCTCAGCCCTTAAAACATAATTCCTCAACTCCTATACCCTCTTAATACCACAACCCTCAATGTCAACCCTTCAACCCTAGTCTCTCTACCCCTATACCCTCTTAATCCTTCAACCCTTAACCATTCAACCATTATCCATGAACACTTATACCCTCTTAATCCCTCAACCCTCAACCCTTCAAACCTAATCCCTCTACCCCTAGGCCCTCTTAATCCCTAAACCCTGAACCCTGAACCCTGAACCCTTACACCCTAATCCCTCATCCCCTATACCCTCTTAATCCCTCAACTCTCAACCCTCAAACCTTCAACCCTAATCCCTGAACCCCTATACCCTCTTAATCCCTCAACCCTCAACGCTCAACCCTCAACAATTCAACCCTAATTCCTCTACCCCTATACCCTATTTATCCCTCAATGCTCAACGCTCAACCCTAATCCCTCTACCCCTATACCCTCTTAATCCTTGAACCCTCAACACTCAACCCTTAAACCCTAATCCCTCAACTCCTATACCCTCTTAGTCCCTCAACGCTCAACCCTTAAACCCTAATCCCTGAACCCCTATATCCTCTTAATCCCTCAACCCTTAAACCCTAATCCCTAAATGCCTATACCCTCTTAATCCTTCAACCCTCAACCCTCAACCCTCAACCTTCAACCCTCAACCCTCAACCCTCAACTTTCAACCCTTCAACCCTTCAACCCTTAACCCCTATACTCTCTTAATCCCTCAACCATCAATTCTCAACCCTCAACCCTTTTACCGTAATCTCTGCACCCTTATACCCTCCTAATCCCTCAACCCTCAACCCTTAACCCTTCAACCCTAATCCCTGAACCCCTATACCCTCTTAATCCCTCAACCCCTATACCCTCTTAATCCCTCAACCCTCAACCCTCAACCCTCAACCCTTAAAACGTTATCCCTCAACCCCTATACCCTCTTAATCCCTCAAACCCTCAACCCTCAACCCTCAACCCTCAACCCTTAAAACGATATCCCTCAACCCCTATACCCTCTTAATCCCTCGAACCTCAACCCTTAAACCCTAATTCCTGAATCCCTATACCCTCTTAATTCCTCAACCCTTAACCCTTAAACCCTAATCCCTCAACCCCTATACCCTCTTAATCCCTTAACCCTCAACCCTCAACCATCAACCATCAACCATCAACCCTTAAACTCTAATCCATCAACCCATATACCCTCTTAGTCCCTCAACCCTCAACCCTCAATCCTCAATCCTTCAATACTAAACCCTAAACTCCTATACACTCTTAATCCCTCAACCCTCAATACTCAACCCTCAACCCTTCAACCCTAATCCCTCTATCCCAATACTCTATTGATCCCTCAACACTCAACAATCAAACCTCAACCCTTCAACCCTAATCTGTCCACCCTTATATCCTCTTAATCCTTGAACCCTCAACCCTCAACTCTTAAACCCTAATCCCTCAACCCTTATACCCTCTTAATCCCTCAACCCTCAACCCTCAACCCTCAACCCTCAACCCTTCAACCCTAATCCTTGAACCCCTATACGCTCTTAATCCCTCAACCCTAAACCCTCAACCCTCAACCCTTCAACCCTAATCCCTCTACCCCTATACCCTCTTAATCCCTCAACCCTCAACCCTCAATCCTTCAACCCTAATCCTTGAACCCTTATACCTTCTTAATCCCTCAACGCTCAACCCTCAACCGTCAACCCTCAAACCTCAACCCTCAACCATAATCCCCCAAACCCTATACGCTCTTAATCCCTGAACCCTTAAACTCTAATCCCTCAACCCCTATACCCTCTTAATCCCTCAACCCTCAACCCTAAACCCTCAACCCCTAAACCCTAATCCTTCAACCCCTATACCCTCTTAATCCCTCAACCCTCAACCATCATGCCTTCAACCCTAATCCCTCTTCCCCTATAACCTATTGATCTCTCAACCATCAACCCTTCAACCCTAATCCCTATAACCCTCTACCCTCTTAATCCTTAAACCCTCAACCCTCAACCATTAAACCCTAATCCCTTGACCCCTATACCCTCTTAATCCCTCAACCCTTTACCCTCTTAATCCCTCAACTGAAACCCTCAAACCTCTAAACCTTAATTCTAAAACCACTATACCCTCTTAACTTCAAACCCCTTGCACCTCAACCCTCAACACTTTAACCCTAATCTCTTAAATTTCTATACCTCTTAATTTTCAACCCTTCAACTCCTAATCCTCAACCCCTATACCTTCTAATTCATGAACTCTAACTCCTCAAACTATTAAAACTTCAACTTCAATCCTTGAACTCTATACCTCCTAATCCAAACCTCAAAACCTTCAACCTCAATCCTCTCAATTTCTATACCTCTTAATCCTCAACCTCAACCTCAACTCTTCAACTCCTAATCCCTGAACCCCTATACTATAAATCCCTCAACCCTCAACGCACTCTCAACTCCTAAAACCCCAATCCTCAACTCATGTACCCAGCTTAATCCTCAACCTCAACCTCAACCCTAAACCTCAAATCCTCAACCTCAACCTCAACCTTTAAACCCTAATCCTCAACCTTATACTCCTCTTATTCTCAGTCCCTTAACCTCAACCCCAAAGCCCAATCCATGAACCTTATACCTTTTAACTCTCAACCTTGAACGCTTCAACCTCAACCTTAAACCTCTAATCTCTCAACTCCCTATAAATTTCTTTCATCCCCTGAACCTCAACTATCACCAACCCTAAACTTCTAATTCTCAAACCTCTATCCTCTGTGTTAATCCATCAACCTCAACGCCAACCTCAACCTCAACCCTTTCAACCTAAATCCTCTATCCTTATACCTCTAAATTTCAAACCTTAAACCCTAATCTCAAACCTCTATAATTCTCTTAACTTTCAACCCTCAATGCTCAACCCTTCAACCCTAATTCCTCTACCCCTATACCCTATTAATCCCTCAACCCTCAACGCTCAACCCTCAAAC